>LQMZ01001174.1:1619-30771 GCA_001655765.1 Hemisphaericaspora gorwae
TTTTTTTTTTTTTTTTTACAAAGGATAAAACATTTATTTTGATTCAAAGGGTACATTTCAGAAATTATAATGATTACGACATACTCGATGTATATAAAAGTAAGGATAAAATAAGATTCTAATTAGATTTTCTTACTTCGTATTCCCTTGTCTTTTCGGTAACTTGCTTCAATTTCGGTTCATTGTTTATTGTTTCACACCAATTCTTCAAGTGTGGCCATTTAGCTACTTCGTCCCTTGTAAAAGTATCTGCCACTCCATTTCCAGAGAAGAAATTGGTACAAATTGGGAACGACAACATTATATCTGCACCACTCAATTTCTTTCCAACAAAGTACTTATTTCCTTGTTCCTGTTGTTTAGTTAATGTGTCTTCTAAATAGTTGAAATTATTAATTAACTCGGGTTTGTAATACGCATTATTAATCCCATCAACAAGAATTCCAACCAAAAATCTAGTTCCAAAAGGTGCTTTAGTCTTTGCATATTTATGCAAAAGCAACGAGAGTAATAATGGTTGCAAAGTCCCTTCTGAATAATGAATGAAATAGTTCATTTTCAATTTATGTTCAGGGTCAATTGGCGTTAGTCTATGATTTAAATCATACTTTTCCAATATATAACTTGTAATATTTCCTGATTCTGCAAATATCTGTGAAGATTCCATCGGCTGTGGAATTTCAAGTATTGGTGATTTACCCAATGGATGAATTGAGGCCAATTCTTTCGGTGCTCGAAAATGAGAATCACGCTTGTATGGTTTTAATACATATGGGACTTCTAGTTCTTCCAAAAGCCATGCAATTCTGGTTGCTCTTGAGAAGTTTAACCTTAATGACGGGAAGTTAGTATACCTGGTCCTGGATCCATTTTATTCATTATGAGAGACTTACCAATGGAGGATAAGTTTGCTTTCCGACATGGTGATAAATTCTTAGAGTGAATTCTACGGTCAATGAGCTTGTTTCCTCAAGTGATAAGATTTGGGGAGAGATTATTTTAAAATTTGTCATTTTGTAAGAAGAGCAAACAAACCGGCGTTTGAAATCACGGAAAAATATCCATGTTGTATACATTTTAATTTGCCATAATAGAACAAGAATCAAGTATGATTAAACAAACGTTAAAAAGATGATAGTAACACGATAAATAGACATTATAAAAGTTCAAAATAAGTATACCTCTTATTCTAAGCCAACTGGGATATTCTCATACTTTGCAACCTTGTTTGCAGCCAATTTCCAACCATTCTCTTTAAGAATATGATGATACCAGCGATTCAAATTAGGATAAACTTCCTTTGTTTCTTTACCCAAGAAATCTTTTAATGCGGATCTTCCTCCAAACTCTATCAGAATTGGGAAAGATAAGATAATGTCCGCACCGGAGAGTTTATTCCCTACGAAATATTCACTATTCTTTTGTTGCTGACCCTCGAGAATGCCCTCTAGGAAGTCAAAGTTCTTCTTCAATTCAATATTGTAATAATTGTTGTTGATGGCTGTAGCAAAACCTCTCATTAGAAATTTTATAGGAAATGGTGCTTTGTTTTTTGCAACTTCATTGACGAAAATTGATACCAATATTGGTTGCAATGTACCTTCAGTATAATGTAAGAAATAGTTTTGTAATTCATGTTCGGTAGTGTCCGAAGGAGTTAATTTACCTTCTTTGTCATAATGTTCTAGCAAATACTGAAAAATATACCCACTCTCAGCTAGTTTAGTCGAGGAACCATCAGGTTTAATGATTTCAACAACGGGAGATTTTCCAAGCGGATGAACATCCTCTAGCTCTTTGGGTGCTCGGAAATTGGAATCACGTTTGTAGAACTTGAATTCATATTCAAGCTTCAATTCTTCCAATAACCAGACAATTCTTTGCGCACGCGACTGATCTAACCAATGTAATACTATTCTATCTTGTACTGATTGTGACATCCGGAAACTTAGACTCTTTTGGTATTAATCAAAAATTCAATTAATCGGATAAAGAAGCCTTTTATAATAAACTTGAAGAGGGTAGCAATAATGCTCTCCGGCAGTACAGGGTACATCCCCTCACTGGCACATTTCATTTTAATTTTCGGGATTTCGGGGTTAATAAAAAATTCCGGAGATAGTCTTTTCCTTATCGCCACTATGAAGGAGTTATTTTCGTGGAATTACCATCTCCGGGTAATTTGCACCCATACAAATAACCTTTTCTAACGGTTTAATCTTAGCAGGATACATTCTTTTTCCCTTTTCATTGAAAATCTTTATTCCTCAAATCATACCCCACCTCCTATTAAACCCTTTTTACTGACAATCTTTATTCCTCAAAAATGAACGCGCCCATACCCCCCATTAATAGGTATTGAACAGGTTTCTTTCCACCATATATACTTCGTAAAAGACTATCTGTATTTTCTCGTACTTGTATTTAAATTGGACGCTTTTGCTAATACAACAAGATTATTGTCCATTGGTGGGATTCAGAATGCAAATTTCTGGCTATTTGACTTTCGAGTGGCTCGAAGGTCTTGTTTTCTTGAGTAAATATTCAAAATCTGCGCTATCTGTTATAATATTTTATCTCACCTCTATAATGGTAATTCCAATAGGATAAAATTAGAATGATAAAGAATAAGTTAACAAATTGGTTCCGCAATGATATGTCCGAGATATTAGAATACAAAATTCGCAACATAACAATAGATAAAGAGAATGTATATCAAGGACTGCATATAAACTTCCAAGATTTTTTTTTTCTTGGTGACAATACAAATTTTTTTTTCAGTTTTTTATGAGAAGAGCTCGATGATCTAGACTTTATCAAGCTCCTAATTAGTTAAACATGTCTGAATCAAAGAAGATCAACAGTGTGGTACTTGATGCTGGTCCACTTATTACACAAACAGCATCGAACTTACAACAATATGCTACCGAATTTTATACCACTCCTGGTGTTCACGGTGAATTGAAGGACGAACATTCCAGACAACAATTAGTGTTGTGGGGCAATAAATTGAAGATCAGACACCCAAAGCCTGAGTTTATTCAAAAAGTTATTAGCTTCGCTAAGTTGACTGGGGATTATCAAGTTTTATCTGTTAATGATTTACACATCATTGCTCTTGCTTACGAATTAGAATGTGAATTAAACCATGGTGATTGGAGATTAAGAAAATTTCCAGGTCAGAAACTAGAACTTTACAAATCAAAGAATGCCAGTGAAGATTCTGATATTATTGCAAATAATGATGCATCGCAACCTGTTCATGCGATACATGAAAGTAAAACGATTGCTCAAAGTACCATTTCAATTCAAGATGTGTATGAGAAGAAAACACGTCGTAGAGGGGGGAAAAGACAAAGAGAAAAGAGAGAAGCTGAATTGAAGAAGCTTTTAGAAGAGCAAAATGGCACGAGTGAAGACAACTCTATTGAAGTTACTGACCAACAAGAACAAAAACATGAGCCAATACAAGAAAACGATTCAGAACCCTCGAATGAAAAGGAATACGAAGATGATCAAAAAGAAATGAAAATAGAAGAATCAGATATTCTAGTTCCAATTCAAGAGGAAAACACTACTGTTGCATTAAATGAAGAATATGATGAAGAAGACGATGATGGAGACTGGATAACTCCTGAAAACTTACAAGAAGAAATGTTAAAAAATGCCAATGAAGAAATAAAAGAATCCAAGAAAGAAGGACCTTACATCAAGGTGGCTTTAGCAACTGGAGATTTTGCTTGTCAGAATGTGACAATGCAAATTGGTCTTAATCTTTTAAATGCAATGTCTGGAAAGCAGATCAAGAGAGTGCGTAATTATATGTACAGATGTCATGCATGTTTCCGTTTAACCCCTATGAATAAAGACGGTAAGCCAAAGCATTTCTGTCCTAAATGTGGTGGTAATACCTTACTTAGATGTGCCGTCTCAGTGGACAATGTTACTGGCCGGATCACTCCCCACTTGAAGGCAAACTTCCAATGGTTCAAGAGAGGTCAAAAATTCACGCTACCATCTCCATTGAGTAAAAACCAACAAAAAAAGCAAGGAAATGCTGGTTATCAACACAATAAACAAAGCCGTCACAAGACTTTACAAGATCCGTTGATATTGAGGGAAGATCAAAAAGAATATCAACAAGCTGTTAAGGATGATGATTGGCAAAGAAGACAAAATGAAAAGGTTCTTCAAGAATGGATCGGAGGAGGTAGTGCTGACAATTTTATTTCTCCATTTAGTGACCTGAACACCATTAGACATTCAGGTGTTAAAGTAGGAAGAGGAAGATATGTAAACTCTTCGAAGGGTAAAAGAAAGTAAATATTAAAAGTAAATAGATAAAATAGAACGTGTAAAATTTTATTTTTGGAAACTCGCACCCAGTCGTATTAAGAATTTTGACATTTTCTACTACAGTCTCACAAAGTGTAGTAACTCGCACAATAAGATCTATTTCTTACTGAAGTACATACACTTAGACACCTTGCTTAATATAGATCATGGCTAACAGCAATGCTGCTAGTGCCGCTGCGCTTGCCGCATTCAACGCAATCGGAAAGAAAAACAATGAGTCTGATCGACCAGCGTATCGATCTGACAATGGTTCAGTCCAATCGATTCCGAAACCAATAAGGTCAGGACCTCTGAAGAAAATGGCACCAACTAGACCTAGATCATCACTCAAGTTAAATATCCCCAAACCATCAACTAGAAGAGTCTCCAGTACCGATCACCAAGCTTTATTACCACCGCAAGATTTGTCTCCTTCGATTAAAACACCAAACCGGAGTCCAAGAGCTGTGAGTGCTTCGAGTTCTGAAAATGAAAGGCTGGATTATTTTTCTGAAATCAACAAGATGGGGCACCCAACACGACGGCCACTGACCCCTCATGAAATGATCAAGAATGTCAAACATTCAATTGAATCAAAGGCCATTGTGAACGACGCAGAGATGAAACGAATATCGTCCGACTATTCACCACATGAAATGATTAGAAACCTTAAAGACTCGATCAACTCCAAAGTCAAGGTATCGCCAGTGGGCGCTCCATTACTGGAGAAGAGTCCTAAAGGACAAGCCATGCTAAATGACATGAGAGATCGCATTGAATCTAGAATGAAGGCTGTGTCTGAAAGTGTAACCAATTTGAATATAGCTGACACACATGAACCCTTAAAAATATTATCAAATAGTAGCAGTAGAAGTATCATCTATGAACCAACAACAAACAAGTCTTATTCATCATTCGGGTCAAGCTTGACTGGAAGAGAAAGTATTAGTCTAAGAATAAAAGATGAAGAGGACAATGAAGATTTCATTGCCCATGGAATCACTATAGGCGTTACAAATGACAATGGCGAATATGAAGATTCTATTGCTGACTCTTACTCTAATCCAGAGAATAGGAAGCCATCGATAGTAGAAACAAAATCTAATATTGGACGGAAGCCGCCAACTGGTATGATCCCGCTCAACCACCAATACATTGATGATCAACTATTTTCTTCAATATCGAAACCCGAGAACGCGAAGTCAGTGATATCTAGTGGCTCACTGTATACAAATCCGGACGAAGTATATCCCAAAAGCGATGAAGAATTTGCTCTGTATGAACATTTCACGGGATACAATGAAACCGAAGAAGACTTGGAAGAAACCAAATTTCCACAATTTCCAGATGTGTCAACACAGAAATCATCGAGGCGAAAGGACCAAAAGAGTAAAATATTTAAGAAGCGAAGTAAAGTGAAAGGAGTAGATTCGACTGTCAATTTGATTGAACTGGAAGTTGAATCCGATGAAGATGGTGGAGATTTTTTCAGATCATCAAACGCAAGTCTCGTTCATCAACCGGTTCAATTTAGAACAACAATGAGAAAAGATACGAAAAAGGATAAAAAATCGCTTTTTAACGAGAATAAACCTTGGAAAAACCATAGTGACTTAAACTTCCCTAGCGAACAAGAAAGAAAAAGATACGAGGGTCTCTGGGCCAGCAACAAAGGTTCATTCTTGGATCACGTGGTTACTCGCTTGAATGGAGTGGATTATGCTTCAACTATTGAAAAAACTGATGGAGAAGAGGGAGGGATTTCGCAAATTGCAGCAAAGCTCTCTTCTAGCTACAGAGGCAGTGTGGGTGACGATCAGGATAATTATCACAATTTGGTGCAAGCCGACGTAAACCTGTTAATACATAGTTCAATTGTAAAACGTATCTGGAAAAGGAGTCGTTTACCAGAAGAGACCCTTGAACAAATTTGGAATTTAGTCGATTTTAGACAGGATGGCACATTGAACAAGAATGAATTTTTGGTTGGGATGTGGCTAGTTGACCAATGCCTATATGGAAGAAAGCTTCCAAAAAAGATAGAACAAGTCGTATGGGATAGTTTGGGTGGTATTGGTGTGAATGTGACGGTTAAGAAGAAAGGGAAGCGTCATTAGAGTATGAAAATTTTTATTGCACAGATATAGAGGATTTAATTAGAGTTTATAGATAATAATTGTTCACTCACACGAATAGATAAAGAATTTAAAGTGCTGGATTAAATTTATAATTCTCCATGTAAATTATTTTTGTTTGTGCCCAGGGTGCGAAACAAAATAATTAATCTCTGAAAGTTTATTTTTTTTTTCTTCCTTGCAAATCTTTAAATCTATATCCCACCTTAAACACAGATTTCATTTTATCACCAAGACGAAAGCAATGAATCTCATGGACATGCTATCGGCGGATCCTCCGTCATCTTTATACAGTCATAATATTGACCATTCTGCAGAAGAATATGATACGAAAATACTTTCGAATAATGTGGACAAGCCAAAGGAAATTGAAAATGAAGATGGAGTGTTCCATCTACCAACTCTATTGACTAGGTTTCAGAAATCGGTAGTAGATATATTATTACATTTGTTTAGCTCTGAATTATTGAACGAGATAAGAAACAAACGAATGAGGACTAGCATAGACAGTTTATTGGAGTCTTCCGACCTAAGTAAACCAGGATTAAATTCATACGAGAAGATTTCATTGCTTTATGAACAACTTATCACAGCAAATAGTAACCCATCCTTATTGGTTGATCATTTTATCCCCAAGAATCTTTTACTACTGGAGATTAACGAAAGACAATTGAACTTATCTGGAAAACTTAAATTATTCAACGAAATGGTTGATTCATTAATAGAACATATAAGATATCCCAAGTTCACTAATATTCTTGTTGTCGCTCGAGATGTAAAAGACTTAGAACTCATAGAAGGTTTGATTATCGGAAAACGATTACATTATGAAAACTATAGCAGTGCAAAATTGTATGATGATAGAAGGCCTATGCCAAACTTTGAGGAGCGTGAAGATACCGAGTCAAGGGTTTGTTTGAATTTAATAACTTCACAACAGTTATACAACAAATACTTGTCGTCTAGTTCTGGAACTAAGAAGTATAATATAATTTTCTCATTCGACGCAAAGCTTGATGTTTCCGCCCCTACTATAAGCATATTACGGCCATGCCCATTGGAATGTCCTATATACATTCCCATTCCAATACTTTCCATTGAACATATAGCACAACAGTATCCTGAACCTAGTACATCATTAAGCCTCACTAAGAATACTTCACATCCTTTATACAAATGGAAACTTAAAGTAATTAAGGCAATTGTGATCAACAAATTTAACATTAGTGATGTAGATCACAATAACTTTTACGTCGACAATTATGGACCAAAGATGAACAAATTTATAAGATGGCTCGAATTTCCAGGGCAGCATGTTAATTTGTTGAAAAAATATACTGACAAGTTAGCATTAAATTTTACTGATGATAAGTTAATTAAGAAATTGAATATTTGTCTTGCAGATAGTGTGATTGGGGAATTTGATCTGCTCGGGGATTTCGAGTATAAAACGTATAGAACCGTCTTGGCAGTATCGCTTCATAACAAGCTTGCACAATTACAGAATATTGTAAACGATACCTACAAAAATATATTACCAGCTAAGCGTCGTTTTGAAGCTTCTCGTCAAATTCATTATGACGAGGACGAGGATCTAATAACAACCAGCTATCACAAGCTAAGAAGATTAAATGAAGATGCAACTATCGCGGAAAGAAAACTATGTAGAATTGAAAATGATCTTGTCAAAGTCGAGGACAAGGAGATGGAACTAACACAAAAACGAGACACCTTGAAAGACCATATAGACCACCAACATTTTGATAGTGATATCGAGAAGCAAACTAAATCTGTTGAGGAGCTCCGAGAAGAATTGAGGACAATGAAAGCTGAGTTTGAAAAATTAACTGAAGAATGTGAATTGACCAGGCTGAAATATCAAAATAGTTCAGCAACTGCAGTCCAATTATCTGATAAATTAAGAAAATTAAAGGAAACCGAAAGATCTATTAATGGGAAAGTTAATGGTCCTGGTTTGACCTCTTTACCAGAATTACTCAGGAGAGATGCATTGCTTAATTATGAAGCCCAATTAAATCGACTTCAAAAGCAAAATGAGTTTATGTCTTCATTCTTCCATGAGAAGATTGATAAAGTGTACAAGGAAAGGCAACAGTTATTAGAAGGTGCAAATGCCGGATCCAGCAGTCGACCGGGAAATAGAGTAAGCAGATCTTCTACACCTCTTTAATTTAATATGTAATATTAGTTTAATCCGTTAGAAGTACCTTATCAACAATGTAAGTTTTATTCTCTTAAATCATCAAACATTATTTGGTAAATAAAGTGCGAACTCCACGATTAGAACTGTCACCCATTCTTTTTTCATTGAGATTGATTTCGTGGGCTTTATGAAGAATTTGACTGATTCTCGACAGTTGCCAATATTCGACAAGGATGATTGAACATACAGAATTCGTTGATTACTTGGATTATAATATAGGTTTACGTGACATATATAATTTGTCTATTGCCAATTTCCGATATGTTGGGCTCATCTTTTTCAATCGTTACTTTTCTAACTCCCTTGTTTCAGGAATTTTCACGCTTGGAAGAGATTTACTAGTTATCTACGTAACATACTCAAAGCTTTTGGAAGTTTTCTATCTACTAAGGGGGTATGGAATCATTGGTACATTAGAGAAAGCTTTCAATTCAATAGCTTCCAAAGTTTTTTCATTGATGTTAGCTTTGCCTCCTATTAGAAATAAAGTGGAAAAAGAACTCAATTCCACAATTGGAAAGATGGAAGAAACCATTATGAAAAATGATGATTCATTGCTTCAGTTCTCAGTGCTACCTGATGAAGGTCTTTCTTCGGAATCCATTGAGATTGAGTTGGATAAATTGCAAGATTTAAAGCATTCCGACTGGAGTAATGGAAGAGTCAGTGGGGCAGTTTATCACGGAGGAGATGAACTCCTAGAACTCCAATCTAAATCGTATCATAAATATGCAGTTGCCAACCAATTGCACCCGGATGTGTTTCCAGGGGTTCGAAAAATGGAGGCGGAGGTTGTAGCAATGGTTTTAGACTTATTCAACGCGCCCGAAACTGGTTGCGGTTCAACAACTTCTGGTGGTACTGAATCTTTATTATTGGCTGGTTTGGCTGCTAGGGAGTTTGGTAAAAAATATCGTGGAATAACAAAACCAGAAGTCATAGCGCCTAATACTATCCATGCTGGTATTGAAAAAGCTTGCTTTTATTTTGGAATGAAGCTTCACAAAGTTGATTTAGACCCCACTACATTTAAGGTTGACATTTCAAAAGTTAAACGACTTATAAACAGAAATACTGTTTTGCTAGTTGGTTCTGCACCAAATTATCCTCATGGAATTATAGATGATATTGAAGCACTTTCAGTTCTTGCTTCCAAGCACAATATACCACTTCACGTAGATGCATGTTTAGGTTCATTCATTGTTTCTTTTCTTGAACGTTCAAAAGTTCATGGAGATAGAGAAATTCCAAAATTTGATTTTAGATTGCCTGGTGTAACCTCTATTTCATGCGATACCCATAAATACGGATTTGCACCAAAAGGGTCATCTATTATTATGTATCGAAACCCAAAATTGAGAGAATGCCAATATTATATTCTGAGTGATTGGACGGGTGGAATGTATGGCTCACCGACATTGGCAGGATCTCGTCCAGGTGCACTTGTCGTTGGTTGTTTCAGCACCTTGATTAATTTCGGTAAAATAGGATATAAGCGATCCTGTATAGAGATTGTGCAAGCCACCATGACTTTGAAAAGTGCTTTACAGACACATGCAACATTGGTGAAGTACTTGGAAGTAATTGGCGACCCAATAGGTTCGGTAGTTGCATTTAGAGTAAAGAAATCCCAAGAAGAACTGATTAATATCTATGAGCTTGGGGACCTTCTTAACAAAAAGGGTTGGCATTTTGCTGCCTTACAAAAACCGGCAGGGTTGCATTTTGCTTTAACGAGGCTTACTGTTCCAGTTATTGATGAATTAATTAATGACCTAACTCAATGCACGAAAGAAGCAGTTGAATCTAAAAAGAGTAACGGAAAGTCATCTAGTGACACTGCAGCCATGTATGGGGTTGCAGGTAGCATTCAAACATCTGGATTGGCTGATCAATTGATTGTTGCATTCTTAGATACTTTGTATAAAATTTAGATCTTGTATTGTTTTATATCATTACACAAACCTGCAACTTTCCAAATCGGGTAATGACTCATTAAGCGCGGTAAGAGAAAAATTTCTTTTCTTTTCTTCTCACAGGATCTTAGAATATAATAACTGATAAAGATATCTACACATGCTAGTTAAAACTTTTGCTAATACAACTACCATCTAATTATAAAATTATTCATGTTGACGTGTTCCAGTATATCCTTTGTTTCAAGCTCATTCAGTTTTATCTCATGCACAAGTTGGATATTTGCTCAGCTCCCGCAAATCATAACAAATTACAACAACAAGTCTGCGGAAGGAATATCCCCCTCTTTTCTTTTATTGTGGTTTCTAGGGGACTTCCTAAGTTTCACAAGTTGTTTATTAAATGATGCAGTATTGGGATTCCAGTTATACTTAAGCATATTCTTCCTTTGTAATGATATTGCATTGTGCTTTCAGTATTATTACTACAACAGTGTTTATCCCAGAAAACATCCTACATATGTGGCTGTTGCAAACAAGGAGAAGTCTAGTAATGATTTTGCATCAAGTACTAGGGATATTTCTTTGCACTCCAGCCAAGCTTTGCGCATCAATCATGTCCAACTTTCCGAAAGTATATCAGAACAGTCAGTCTTATCTACTGCAAGTAGTTATGATTCAACGAGAGAAAATAGTCCTAGAATTTTGCAAAGCGCTATTGCTGGGGCCCTTTTGCATGCCACTGGTTCCAGTGCTTTCCCTATTGGTGCACTTGCTGACAGTCAAACAACTGGTTTCAATAAAGAAACTCTTGGGCTTCTTCTTGCGTGGGGTTGTACTTTTGTTTACTGCAGTTCAAGATGTCCACAGTTATACAAGAACTATAAAAGAAAGTCCGTGGAAGGAATTTCTCCGATGTTGTTTGCATCTGCATTGATTGGTAATTTGACTTATACATTATCGATTTTAACAAGCTGTGGTTTCCTATTGGGCAATTCAAAGTCGGAATTCATATATAAGGAATTGCCTTATATTCTTGGGAGCTCTGGAACTATTATTTTTGATATTGTTTACTTCTATCAGAAACATATATACAAAGATACTGGTAAGAATACCTCAGTGATGACCTTGGAAAATTGGAGTCAAATTGGAGTACATAGTGTATAATAGATTTAGATATTTCATAGAAGTCTTAATAGAATTGCTTAATATTTATAGCATGTGTTAGCATAAGCATTCCTATTTAAAGATGCGTTATTTGGACCATTATTTGGAAACGCCAATGTGATAATGCTTTGAAGACTATAAATCAAAACGGTCTCTTCTAACAAAAAAAAAATAAAAAGAAAATGCCGAAAAATTTCAGATGTCCATAAACGGTCTGAAGAAAGATATCATATGAGCCACACAAGGACTATGAAATCGATAACGAGGATCTTTCGGAAAGATCTGCCTCACTTGACTAGGGGGAATGCACCATTAAGATGCTTGGCAACTATAGCTCCCACGACTTTACACGACAAAAATTCTATCAACATTCTGCCCGGACCTATGATACGACAGAAGCCATTTTCAGCACCAACCGTAGATAATCTAGTTCAGCTACCTATAGAAACCACACCAAATCCCCTACTGTCTATGACGAAAGATCAATTAATGAAGATAAAGAGAGAAGAATATATACATTTGAATAAAATGGGTTATGGAAGTCCTCAACAAATGCAAGAATTCTGTTTCAATGTGATTGGAATAGTAGAAGAAACATTATTGGACGATTCTCGACTCTCCGCTATTCTTTTGGGACACATGAAAGATGGCGATGTCAGAAGTTTTATCATAAATTCTTTATCGAACACATTCGCTACTGATCCGATCAAACAATCAATATTGGAGTTTATAATTGATCCTGGAAGTCAACAAACACGACTGTCGTTCTTTAAAGTCATCTCACCACTTTTACATTCACGTAATGGAAAGGGAGACCATCAGGATGCGTCGGTATATTTTCTTAATTATTTGAAATTGTTAGCTAGGACAGAACTGGTAAATCCGCGTCCGTGGATCATGACATTGAATTTATATAATAGAATGATTGACATTGTTCCAGAATCCAAGATTTCTACATTATACCTGTATCTAGTGAATATCAATGTGCATTGTGTTTCAAAATCAAAAAATGAGGCTTTAAAGTTGAAGCTAATAGGCGGAACCTTGATTGACAGATTCATAGCAAGAACTGGATACATCAATCCAAATCTACATGTCATACGTAAAACGCGATTCGGTGAAGTCCTTCAAAATAGAATGGTTGAGTATTTTTCTGTGCAAGAATTAAAGCGAAATGCAGATCGATTTATACAGCTTGTGGATCCTGCTACCGCTTCACTTTATTTGGGTATGATGATATCTAAATTTGAAAAGAAATGTTTTCGTGGCCCCACACTAATCGACACCACCTCGGCTGAAGAGGATATGCAATCTATACTTCACGTTTTACTTGATGTGGTGATGAAATTTAAGAATGTTGAATCTTCCACTCAAATATTAAAATATATGATGAAAGAGAACTTGAAAATTGACAATGATATGTATGTAATCATGTTGCGTAATTTTCGTCACCAAAGACGTTATGAAGAGGCAATAGCGATTTTAAATCAGATGAATATTCAATCCCTTGACGATCACTCTCTATTGAAGATCATTGATGAACTCATGTTAATGATAAAAGCAAGGTTTCCACGTTCGCCGAAAGTTATTATAGGATATGCTGTTTCAGTTTTTAAAGGAAACGGCCATGATGAGACGTTGAAACTTCTCAATGAGCTATATTTGGTGGATATGGCATATGGAAGTAAATCTGCAAGTAAATTCAATGCACTTGAGTCAGTTCGAAAAGCAAAGGTATCCCAACATTTGTGCAGTCTGAAGATAACGTCAGAATCCCTATCCTATGTATATGGAGTTATTTTGAAGCTGTTACCTTATTCTCAAGTTGAAGTCATAGAAAATCTTTTTCAGAGATATTTCGAAGTCATTAGAGATCCTGACAGTGGCTATATAGAGACCAGCGACAGTACTGTTAGTATGTTTTTAAGTCGTTTGTTGAAGAAGAGACCAACAGTGACGAAATGTCCAACTAAATCATGGTATGACAAAGAATTTGTTACAAATGAATCAAAAGTCCGATATTTGATTGCCAAAGCTGTATTTGAATTTTATAAGAAAATACCTTTGCATTCCTCAAAAATTGATGCATCAAATTTTGTGTTATTAATCGAAGTTGCCTTGCTTCGCCATCATGATTATGAATTTGCATCCGAAGTTATCAGATTTTCTAGAAGTATCGGCAAACCATTCACGTTTGGTCAGATATATCCATTCATTCATTACCATTTCTACCGTAAAGAGTATGATAGAGCCAAGCTATGGTATGAAGAACTTGTTAGACTGGGTGCTCATTCCGCTTCTGTACGAGGAGACAAAATTTTTGGAATGGCAAAGTTCTTGGGTTGGAAAATCACGGGTCGTGCATTTAGAGCGCAAGCTCGCCAAAAGAACATTGACATCCAAAATGTTTACGATCGTGTTCGCAAGGAACCAATTCTATTTGCAAGTGAAGAAGAAGTTGAACAAGATGTGTTAGATGAAAATACTGAGGATCTCATATCTTCTCATGAAAGAAATCAACATAATTTCGTTGATAATTTATCTGCTGTGTTGCTGAATATTTCGGAAGATCATAAGAAGAAAGATTGAAAGTGATGTAGGTAAGTATATTATTTATTTTATAGACATTGATAGACAGATTCAACTTGTAAATTGCATGCCTTCATACATAAATTGGATGTCTTCATACATATTGGCTGTATTTGATTTAAAAGGTAAACGGAAAAAAAAAAAGGTTTGTATTCCAAATGTTTTGAATTTGACCAAATTGGGTAAACTGTAAACATCAAGATGAGTTTCGAGGAACTAAAGTCAAAAACATAAACATTAAGGAGGTGATCACTCTATAGAACTGTCAAACTGCAAGTGTGCCTGTGTCTATTACAATATAATCTTCAATTATTTACAGGTGATCAACACGCTTATATTCGACCTTGAATTGTTTTACTACGTTCAGTCAATTCCTGCCAATCATGAACTTTCAAACAAGTTCATCAACCAACATCCCTCAACCACTAGTTGAGGCAACTACAAACCCACAGAATATTTCCAAGTTGGGATTTTCCAAGTTTTTACTACAGCCTTATAAAGCAGAGGATGTGACATTAGATGATCATGAACCGGATATTGAACTTTCTGATTCCAGATTGACAAATATTGTGAATGAAGAAACCTTCGTTGTACTGCAATTTGATAATATAACTACAACAGTACAAAAGACAATCGGTGAATTAAATGATATATATAACGTAATTGGATATTCAGAATCACAAATATCTACCAAGAAAGGTGAAATATTCACTGCTATTCAATCCACGATTTCTAATTTCGCTAGCAATCTTCATAGAGAAAAGAATAATATTGAAGATGAATGTGATTGGTTACGTCAACAAATTCGACTAATCCTTTCAATGTTGAATGATTCCAAAGGTGAACGACACTTGAGCCTTATGCAACGGGGGTTGGTGTTCAATGATGAAGTCACATACCTAGATGGATATCGACAAGAAATACTAAATGGTTTATCACAAAGACAATCACAACAGAACATGTGTAATTCTCCATCATCTAATGTAAACCCCTTCCTTATTACACAGCCACAATCAATAGAACAAGAATATGAAGAAATGTTAAAAAATATTCCTCAATTATCATTAATAGAATGTAAGAAGAAACTCAATAGCATATTCCTAAACGTTTTGCTAGCATTCGTTAAAGTCTTCAGACGATTTAATCAAATAAATCTCGATTATACTGAATTGATAGATACAATAGGTCCATTTGTCTCTGTTGATTCAAATCTAGCGATTGTTCAGTCACTTCCCTCTCGAGGCGATGCCGAATATCACAAAAACATTCTTGACGATTTTGAAAGAATATCTAACCAAGTCAATCAACAGAGATCTTCAATACTGGATAGTAATGACACAGAACTGTTTGATACAATAATTATCCCTAGTCCTTCAAAGAATTCAATTACAGAAAAAACATGTGATCATATATCGAATGGGCGAGAAGAATTGACTGAGGATGAACTCCTTCTTTCCTTGCGTGATGTCAACTATCAACTAGTTAGGATTATTCGCGGTCTTCGCTTCCCTAAAATATCACAAGACTTGTATCAGGTATTGCTGTCCGAAATCAGCGACTGTCAACAAGAAATGGATTCCCGAAAACAACAAGTTTGCCGCATTATCAATAATTGTTTTGATTACATAAATAAACTACAAATGACTGATGCTCAAATTTCTGACATACAGAAAACTTCCGGGTGTCCAGAAGTAGAACAGGGGTTCTTAGATATAGAAACCTTGCAATTAATCGGGAAAGATCCTGTAGAATTTGGGCTAAATGATACACATATTGATTTCTTGCTGAAGTTTGAGAATCTTTTGGAATCAATTACGAAAAGTAGACAACAACAGTGGGATAAATATTCAAAGTCATGTCATGAGTTATGGGGTAAACTTGGAGAAGATAGCTCTTTTATTACGAACTTCATGGAAAGAAACAAATCACTAACTGAGCTTTCTCTTCTTAATTTTAAAATGGAATTGAATAAATTATATTTGAGACGTTCGGAATATATTGAGAACTTTATTACGGATGCAAGAAATGAATTGGACAAGTTTTGGGGCATGTTATTCTATTCAGTGGAAGATAAGCAAGATTTTGAGTACTATGGGTATGATCAGGACCAAGACGTAGATAAAGAACTAGTTTTGGCAAAGCACGAAGAAGAAATTTCGCTGTTGAAAGAAGAATATCAAGACAAGAAACAGATTCTTGAATTGTATAACGAGCTTAATGATTTAATTAAGGACCAAGAATTTTTGCAAAAATCATCTATGGATTCATCTCGGTTATTAAGTAAAAATTCGTGTAAGATATTATTAAATGAGGAAAAGTTAAGAAAGAAGATTAATAAAAATTTTCCTAGAGTTCTTGATGCATTGAAGAATGAGATTAAAGAGTATAACTCCCATGCAGCAGATGAAGGAAGAAAATTTATGATTGTTAATGGTCAAGATTTGTTGCAGGAGGTTTTATCAATTGAAAGATCGCAACGTCTGGTAGGTTTGAGAAATAACAAAATCTCTAAAAGTTTCGGAAATGTACAGACTGTGAAAAGAATTACACAAGCTAATCGTTCTCCACAGAGGATACTCAAGTCCCCTATCAGGCAACCAATAAGAACAAAACTATTCGATGAATCTCCCATCCGGAAGAGAAATGTTCATGTAACTGCGAAGCCTGAAATGCGTGGCCACTTGGAACGGACATTCAACAACCCAACCACTATACGATTGACAAACGCATTACATTGCTCGAATATCAACAATTATTCGCCAACTCAGTCACTAGATAGTCCAGTTAGGGCATCCAGGAATAATTCATTGATGTCCCGTTTCCCTCCGTTTGAATTAAAGCCGCTAAATAATCCACTTGAACAATCTTTGGACAACAGTAAAAATACATCACTCTTATCTGTTCCCCATATGTCACCTTTAAGAGAGTTTAACTTTTCAACAAGTAGTCCTTATCCAAAAGCTCCTGCAGCCCAGACGTCTCATATTATGAGTCCTGAGAATAAAGAAAATTCCTCTCCGTTTGAGCTTTCGCCAATTAGAATCAAAGCAAATTTCCTGGGGTCCGCAACTACTACAAACATGCCTGGACGCAGATCCAGTACCAGCACTTGTGACACGTCAACGTTAATAGGCGATGACTATGTAAGTTGGAGAGAAGAGAAAATCAAGGAGTTAAATTCAAATTAATAACATCAAGAACTAAATCCCAAATAATTATAGATCTTCAATTCTACACCGATGTATTATTTATAGGATACAAAATGAAAATGATAGGCGAGCACATACTGTTGTAGAAAAAATAGACAAGCCAATCACTTTCAGGCTCGTCATCTTAAGTTTATTCGTTCTCTATTTTCAACTTTGTCAAAAACTTCGGGATCTTCCATTTCTGTGACCATTGACTGTGATGTTTTCTTAGAATTATCTAATTCTTCGGGGATCTCGACACTTTCAGGTTCTGCCTCTTGTTGATTACTTTCTTGGTTGACCTCGGCATTCTCTTCGTCTTCACACTCGTCTTCCTCGTCATCGTCGTCTTCGTCGTCATCGTCGTCATCTTCTTCATCTTCTTCATCATCGTCATCATCATCGTCGATTATGGCTTCTTCGTTGTCATCCTTAGTTTCCTTTTCTTTCTCTTCTTCCTCTTCCTCGTCTTCTTCATCTTCCGGATATCCACCCAATTTCATGACTATTCGATTGACTATTTCATTCCAATCCATCATTCCTCCCATACCGATATCCCCATAGCTGCCAACAACCTTTTCCAGTGGCTTCAAAATTTCGATCCAAGGCATCTCTTCTGCTATTAACTTCAACTGTCTTTTCGTTGTTACTGCATTATAAGAATAGCTCACCATAGCTGGGGCCAATAGTATTGGAAATGATGTATTCCAAGCTCTGATAACATTGGTCAATAAATTGTCACAAATACCTAATGATATCTTGGAAAGAGTATTAGCAGTTAACGGACAAACGACTAATATATCTGCCCAGCGTCGTAATTCAATATGCAAAACCGGATCCTGTCTAGTTTTCCAAGTCCATTCATCTTCATCTCTCCAAACTCTGACTTTTTTAATATTTTCTAACATATTTAACATTTCTTGAGAAATGAAATTTTCACTTGCTTTCGTTAGTAGCAATTGGATGGAAATTTTATCAACACCATAAATTTCATACAATTTACCAATAATCAACTTAATCTTTCCTGTAGATAATGCACCACAAACACCCAATAATACGTGGATTTTCCCATCATCTTGAGCAAGGCGGGGATCTATATTGGCATTTTGTTCATTTGGACCTAGCGTTGACAAGGGTGTTGCAGAAGCACTTCGCCTGCCTGACGACACTAGTGAGCTAGCAGAACTGACTCCTTTTATATTTAGATTTTCCAGACTTCTTCCCGTTTCACCACCTGTAACAGCTGGGATTGGAGACATCGCGGGGCTTGTACCAGAGCCACTTCTCGATCTATTCATCAATTTTACCTGTCTTGGGTTCTCATCAATGGAAAAATGAGCATGTACTGAAGGAGCTTTATGATGCAGACTTTCCCTTGGAGGAATCACTAAATAATCTAAGCTTGTTTGTGATTCATTCTTTTGTTCAAGTCCATCCGGAAGTGCGCTTGGAAACGCAAACTTTGGAGAAATGCAAATCAGATCACCACCAGGCTTTTGCTCTATCTCATTAGGGCTAATCGAAGCTTGCAAGGGTGGTGATAAGATCGATGCCATTCCAGATTTCCCATTATTAAGAATTGGAGGTGGCGATGGAGATCTTAGATTTGAAATTGCAAGAATAGAAGGGGGAATTTGATCTTGCTTGGTAGATTGAAGTTGAGGAGATTTGGATTTTTCCTTTAGACTATCTGATGAGGCCATTCTTATCTAAACTGTAAACAAGTTTCGTGTGTATGGTCAAAAGGTTCAAACGATCAATTCAACGAGCCTGGATGTTTAAAACACACATTTCTAATTTCGACATGTTAAATGAATAAATTTAACAAGCAAAAAAAAATCCTTAAAATTATTGGGATGTATCACGTGGTTCCTTTTGAATCAATACCAGAGAACTCTAGCTGCGTTGATTAAGACATATCAGAATTTTTAAATCAGAATATCCTTTATATGACTTTATAAATTAGCCATTAGTTCAATAATTATATCATACGGTATTATTCATTCCTGTTTACAGAGCTTAGTATAAATCTAGTTGTAAATTTTATTTGCCAGAAAAAATAACCAATTTTGGCAGCTATTTCACAATTTGAACATTGAAAACGAAGAAGAGGGAGTGAAGTGTTGCAAAGGTATTGAAATAATCATATATATATATATAGTTAACTCTATAAAAAAAAACATAATAATTCATATCACTTTCTATTTGATGCTCATAATATCAAACGACAGCAGACATAAATCAGCTTCTCTGGTAGGCTTGTCAGAATTTTAAGTAACTCTGGTCTCCGAACTTGCCCTTAGAATCAGAAGGTAATTCTGAATTTGCCCTGAGATGACCTGGTTGGATTGGATTAACCATATATTCAGCCGACAGTGTAACCAAGCCCTTGAAATTATGAATATGATTTGATGGTAAACCAGGAGGTTGGAAATATGAAGGGGAACCATAAGTTGGAAGTGGTTGCGGAGTAAGTGGAATCATAGAATGTCTTGGATGACCACAATACAATACGCGGGGCCTGTGACTCGATACTGCCGGAAATCCTCTCCAATTGGCCTTTACCGGGTCAGTCATCATCGAATTATATTGGATGGCAAGATTCGTTAACTGGGTCTCAGTATTTAAAGAGTTAGTAACTTGTTGCTGAATGTTGTCGTTAGATCTAGGAAATCTATCATAACGTACAGTTAAGGTTCGTCCTTCAAACTCGGCATTATCAAACATCTCAATTAGCCTTTCCGAAGTTTCCCTATCTCCAGTGGTGACAATTGCGAAGCCTCTACTCTTTCTTAAGATAGGACGAGGTTGTACAGGCATATAAGGATAGCTGCTACAAATTTGATTTCTAACAATAGGTTGCATAGGGATCTCGACCCTTAAGATCAAAAAGTCCCTATCGGGGTCTAACTCCTTTGAACGAGTTACTAAAAAACTCTTCAAAGACATCCAATTGGAAGAATAGGGAATATTACCCACAAACAATCGGCACGCATCAACTCGGACAAGGGTTTCAGGATTGTTGCCCTGCGCACTTGGAATGTAGATATATTCAGTTTTCAGTACCGGGGGTCTTACTTCATGAAAACAAGTGGGTTTTTCGGACATAGATTCACGGCTGGGATCAGACCCCTTGTAGACATGGACCCTATTAGTTATAAAGGGTGGAACAGAGCGCGCTTCGTTAGCCTCCGATATCAGAGATGGCGTTGAACCCGTAGAAGAAATTGTACTGGAAAAGGATGATGAAGTTTTTCTTCCCTGATTAAGTTTATCAAGTGATGAGCTGTTCCTTTGATCAACAAACTCTACGGAGGACAGAGTTTGCATCATTGGATAAGATTGATTATAAGGACCATACGGATACAGATAATGTGAATATCTAGGAATCGGAGCAATGTTCGGAGCGAAGGAGTGAAAAGGGATGGGCATCATCTCAACGTAAGGAAAGGAAACAGGATCAAGATAGGAATGAGATTCTTCATCACTGGCTTGATGTGACGATATCCGATGACGACTTTCAAATTGGTCAAATGCAATTCTAGAATATGGAGCAATTTGGGATGGATGAATTCTCGATGGGAATACTGGGACTTGTGGATGAGCAGAGAAGACTTGACAAGAAGGTTCCAGGACTGGAATCAAGCCAAAGTCTGCTTGCCTATCAGTTCTACCGTCTTTCAACGTGACTCTTTTGACAGTTAAAATACAACCCTTCCATTTATTCAGATTTAACTCTAGCATCATTTGACAGGATTCATTATAATTGACGAGAAGATCCAAATGGGCGACTTGTCCAGCCTCTTTAGCTGGGGAAAGTTCGAGTATCTCAAACTGTAAAGCTTTCAGGTCTAAACTTGCCAACTGAAGAAAGACAAACTCTTTAAATTGTTCAATCGTAACAGATGGAGGGATATTTGAAACCCTTATAATATGACCTTGGCTCACGGGGATTGAACGGGTCGTTTTGTTATCGTTAAACGAGTCATGTAAACAACTATAACCAGTTTTTTCAGCAAGTTTTGAAGGGTGGAGGTCGCTATTCATTTTGGAATAATCAGTTTTACAATTGGGAGAAGCATTATTATTAGGATTGCTTCCGTATTGTTTGGATCTCTCTTCTTCCTTAAGCGAGATATTTGTCGATGCACGAATATTGTTATCTCGTTGCATCTATAATATTACCTACTTCGTCAAACTTATTCAGTCTCTTTGCCGTACTGCCAGGAATTGCCAGTTGTAACGGATAGAAAAATGGTTTATGGAAGTTTGTTCTAATATCTATGATAAACAGATAGTGTAGCAAAATATTTTTTTGATTATTTGATTCTGTCTAATTGTTTGAACCTTTTGATTTTGTGTGCCTGCGGGACCCCTAACGATTACTTTCATGCAAGTATTTTTTAGATTTATTTTCTTGATTATAAAAAATTGCGAATATGCAAGAAATCAATTGATCAAAATACCAGAGATGTAATAATTACCAAGGACTTTTTGAGAATAGGACGAAACCACCCTTTTTATTGAATTAGTTCTAAAGTCACTAGAAGTCCATGAAACATTGCAGGTAGGACTTTCATAGACTATTTTGAAAAAAATCCAAACAGTTGATAATCCAGCTATTAATCATATAAATGGTTTTAAATGAATCGTAATCCGTTGCTCCGAACGACAACTGAACATTACCAACAAGTGCATAGAACTACTTAGGACTGAAAAAATTAAAATAAGTAATCACCTTCTCAACGATATACATTAAATGATGTGATTAAGACAAGTATCTGCATCAAGAGCCTGAATTTTGGAACCAATTGAAACCAATCAGTCAAACTCTAAAACAACTACGTACCATAAAATATCATTTTATTTCGTTGCAGATGTTTTTGAAATGCACTTCCGAACAAGAGAATTACCCAGAGCATAGATGATACTCGAGACTTGTCTTAGAAACGCACCCTAAATTTGCTTAAATTAGCAACAGAATCCAACGGAATGACTTTAGCTTTTTTAATATCCTAATCCAAGTTCACTACTGGATCAACAAGGATTTCTTGTATAGCAGATATTGAAGGCAAGAGGTTTACCATTCACATGTGGCATGCCTTCGATTGATTGGGTGTTAACTTATAATGAGTTTATTTTAACTTTCCAGAACACTTCTAGAACATATCTATGTTATATTCCAGTGCAAGAGCTTAGGAAAATGTTATTCCTTATCATAAAGTTGGATCGATAGAATAAGCATAAAAATACGAAAATATCTGATGTTGAAATTCGGTTGGGATCTATTGAATTTCATTTGTTTCGTTCTCGAGGATAAGATGACCAGATGTAGAATTGGAACTAATTGAATCACTGGAAAACATACGAAAAACCCAATTAAAGATTATATTCATTTTTTCATTCTCTCGACTGTAGGCTACGTTAAAATTGTTCAAAATGACAAGAACATAGGAAGTTATAATTACAATTGAGGAACAAGTAGTTAGGCTATTCAATTCGCAAGGAGGATAATAGTGGAAAGGTCTTAGAGTATTTGGAAGAATCATTTTGGAATAGTAAATAGATTAATTTCTCTTAACTTTATATCACCATTGTTATTCAAATTGAACACAACATGTGATTAGTTTCATTTGGGTGCTTCATGTACTCACCACTGCTATTCGAATACCCTTACATCACCACTGTTATTCAAGTTGGATGCTTCATATACACAATTTGCTTTGTTCCAGAAATTTGCTGTAAGATATTTCGGATAGCTTTCAGACATAGAAAACAATCCATTCTTGGCTTGAGGCTTGATGGGATGGTACATGTTTGGTAGGATCACAGAGGTCAAATACCTGATTTCATATACCAAGTTCTACAGTGTATGATTCAATGACACGAATCTGTTGGTAGATTAATATATTAACTAAAGTTGGTTACCAGCTTTCAAGACATCAATTATGGTAAATTGATTTTTGTAGCAGGCATAAGAAATCTCAGAGTGGCATGGATGATCTCTGAAATGTAATGTTACAGACTCATATCAGAATATTTTCTGTATAGCTAACTCGTTCTTTCCATGGAAGATTGAGAAGAGAATCGTCAAAATTCGAATTACAAATCAAAACCTATCTCAAAAAAACTCAGCAAAATTAAGTTCCGATTGCCTAGTAATATATCATTGTTTGTATTATTTTGGTGGCCATCAAACAAACCGGCTAAGTATCCAAATGGACTCAATTACATGGGGATATTCATGGTAATAAAAGTACAAAGGTGAACATCAAGACATTGGGTGGAATAGGTATAATAGGAATAAATATTTCAAGACTGCTTCTCTACCCGATGCAAGTGCTTCAGCTGACTAAGTAAAACTTGACTAATGATATTTCAAAGGTTGAAATCGCACAAATAGTTATCGAAAAGGAGATATTGCTACTTCATTGAAGCTTGACAAGCTAATGAATCAGGATTTGAATGGTCTCGTAGTTCCATAGGAACTGTCTTCGTTATATAAAATGATATGTTTAACCAAAAAAAATAAATATATCCAGGTAATGACCTAATCTGTTACTCCTCCCTCGAAAATGAAATTTTTTAATATCTGGGCAATCGCGTTTGTTGACACAAACTCTCAGTTATTTTTATCTGGAAAGCCAGAAGCATCCAAACCGACGAACTCTCATGGATCAGTTAAGTTTCATTTTCTCGACATGAAACTTGCCTTAGTTGCAAAACCTTATTTATTAACGGAAATCAATTACTGAATTGATAATATTTTTTAAATCAATTATTTTTTAAAATTAAAATATTTTATGCACAATTATTTTCAATAATTCAGATCCTGATTTTCTTCTCAAAATATTTTATCACATGAAAAAAAATATCAAAAGGTTTTGTGATATTATAGCGAAGCCTCGCAATACGTATGACACAACTGTGTAGAATTATCCCCTCGAAGTCTTAACTGCGAATGCCGTGTTTTGTATCTTGTACAAGAAAGGACCATTGATGGTAATCTATTGAGATCTTTCACAATAATTAGTCCCTATGTATCAAGATTGAAAATAAAAGAAATCAAACTTCTCATTTCTAAATTCTAATTGAATCTAGGTTTACACCCAAGGTCTTACACTAAATTCCAAATCTTGCTTCAAATTTCGTTTTTAAACCCCACTGCTTGGTGGCAGAGTCATAACTCATACTTAAAAAAGAAACACTGTGGTCATTCAATGGCACAAGTCAGGAAGCCCGACGGTTAAACTTATCAGGACACTAACAGCAGGATATAAACTTGACATGTCATGAAAAGTCTGAATTAGGTAAGATTACTAAAGTGAAACAAGAAGTGGTGCAGGTTGCCTCCAAATAAGTCATCCTTACTTTGTGAGGAATTATTTCATGAAATATTTTGGAGATCAGCGCAAACGCTTTTAAACGCATCTGGTCATTGGTGTTATTATATTGTCGAGGGAATGGAAACGTTTGGCTGTTGTTCAAAATTTCTGCAAAATCAAGTCTTTCGTATAAGTAGGTTATGAACTCTGACCTATAATTTGATTTATGCAAATGTTCTTTTTTTGGGCCCTGGAAATTCTAAAACAAAGAAAGAAAATTTTTTGGGAATAAAGCCTGTAAAAAAATATCTGTGTCAAAAAATAAAGCTTAAAAATAAAAAAACAAATAAAAAAATAAAAAAAAATATTTGAAAAATAGAGAGGGTTTGCACTGGGCGGGAAAAAATAATTAGATATTTCTGGCAACACTAACCGAACCAAGGACATTGAGGTTGGTTTCATGTATAAATAATCGACAGTCCCTTTTCGATGACAATTACCATTAGATAATTTAGAACTGCACCACCATACGCTCACAAAGCAGAAAATTTTTTCAATACATCCAAGCTACTCCATAGTTCTTCTCAAGGAATTCTTCAGATTCTTACCAATAGATATATCTGGAACAGGTTTGCGGTGATCAGCCTTGGGGGGATAGCTACAGGAGGTAATACCTTAGAACGACTAGTCAAAAGATGGCCAAGAAAAGGGCAGTCACAGTGAAGAGGAGTCGAACAAGATCCGGTTGTGTAACTTGTCGTGATCGACATATCAAGTGCGATGAACAACATCCTGTATGTAAAAATTGTATTAAATCGAAAAGGAGATGCTACAGAGGTACTCGTCTAAATTTCACCCAATACAGTTTTTATAATCCAAATGAGAACTCGAAAAGGAAAAGGTCAAACACTAGCGGGCATGAATACAGGATTTTGGACCAGTCCATAACCATCGCATCATTGTATGATGATGGGAAGAACAAATATCTACCTTACCTACATCTTCACTCAACTTCTGATTTGAGAGAATCCGATCTACAATTTCAACAGGATATATATAGCTCACTTCCTTCAAATCATATCAGCAACATTGATGACGATGATAGTACAGCAGATCTGCCTCCAAGGCTCTTGAGAGTTCGAACATCCAATAAAATACCTCTCAACGTATCGACAATCGCTGAGAACTATGAAATCAGTAATCACTTACTAAATGAAAGCTACTTCAAAAATCAGTTTTTATCTCAAGGGCAAGATAATCCCTCACAACAGTTCCAGCCTCAAGAACAATTCATGTATCCCCAACCAATACCGACGTACTTTTATAATCAAGGTAATTTCCCCAGCACTCGATTCATACCTCAGCTTCAACCGCCCCACCCTCAAACGCAATTCGCAGCAGAGAGGATACCCGCACAGTTTGGATATCCTACTGACAATACACAGGTAAGGCATGAATACGAACATTTGACGCAAATCCAAGAATCGTCTAAAAATATCGACTCTCGTTCATTTATTCAATTAATTGAGAATTTGAAGTATTATTGGTTTCTTGATCTTTTTAATGAACTAAATATCTGGAAATCCGTTGTTCCCTCAATATGCTTGAAATCTGCCGACACGGACCCCTTTCTTCTTAATTGTTTACTAAACTGTTCACAACAAGCGGAAATGACTTTGGACAAGATACTTTCCCAACAGTTAGAGAGGTGGAATCAGGCTAGATCAGTATATCCAATCAATGCACAAAATTCCTTCCTGTTTGAGACACTCTTATTAAGTATTACTTTGGTCATGTTAAGCATATATTTAAACTATAATGGAGAACATATAAACGACTTTCATAAAATCGTTTTGAATAATCAAATAAATCTATTCAATAAGATTATAATTAAAATCGAGGAATTCTTAAAACCCAAAAGAACAAAATCTATAGTTTTGATTGCTTGTATTCATTCCGTCATTGTGCTAAAATATTTCTTAATCAAGGTATTTAGACTAGATTACGGTGTACGAAGTGGCCAGCAAACCGTTGATATAATGGAGGAAATTCATTATCCCCAAAATCCAGCTTTATTGATGAACCTGGATTCATTTGTTTCTAGTGGATTGGATTTATCCTGTTTATTGGGGGTAACTAGATTTGAAATAAACAGCTTGAATACGTTTTTCAAGTCTCTTGATTACAGTCAATTGAAATATAGCACTCCCGCCGCAGAAACAAAGAGTACAGCCAGTCAACTACGTGATCTTATGTGGTACCTCATTAAATTAGATTATGTGACGAATAACCCAGATCTTAGTAATGACCTAAGCATAGACTATAACTACATCTACAAGCATGAAAGTTCCTTTTCCAGCTCCTTAATATCCCCAACTCCCATTCCAATTACTACTGGTCAGGAAAGTTCTACCCTCACCAAATCTATTTTAACGTCAAATTCGTACGCGACAACAAACAGATTGCCTCCATTAACTAGTCTGCAAAGTGCTTTGCGATTATTAAGGGAATTTGCTAACAAATTGCTCAATATTACCAATAGCGATACTTTGCGTGATTCTAACTACAAAATTGAAAGGATATTTCACCAAATAGACGAGAGTTTTATTGAATCTGAAATTAAGCTACTATGGCGAAAGAATTTTGATTGGGCACTACGATATGTGAATCCGAGACCTTCAGAGCAAGTTACACCACAAATATCGTTCCCCACAAGGAATTCCTTTGACAAATAGTTTTGGTCATCAAAAATTAGGTTGTGCTGTGTTTTGAAATTTTTGATTTATTGGATATGTATTATATGTAACTTTACGGTTTTGACATGATTCTTTTTTAAATACTTACCCCTCAAAATAGATTTTTAATTTTTTTATTTTATTGAGACTAAGAGTGATTTACAGGTCAAACTCCTAACATATGATCTTCAATGCTGGGGTGTACGGTTAAATCAGTCAATTCCATCGAGTCTTTCTTGTTGTCAGTTTCTGTTCAAACGCGAAAAACCAATTTGTAATAGTGGAAACTATAAGCGAGTTACTATCTTCTCAATTTTTATTTTTGAAGACAATTCAAAGATGAATTGCGCTTAGTTCGGCTATGGGGCTCAATTTTTTAACCTTGAAAGAAATAGATCAAGTGGAATGGGGTTTCTTGTATTTCATCAACTAGAAATGCCATAGTTAAGAAAATCACTAGCAGGTGTTCGCGATCCTTTGTTAGTTTGTCCATGCTAAAAAAACCTAGAACATCTCTATGATTATTACCTACAGATCAGGTAATTAACTTCTCCTATTCCTCTTTGGCGCCTTGTCTGGCCAAAATTCCAAGCCATCTACATAATCAGATGCGAAGAAATCAAAAAGTAAACATAAATTCCTATATCTAGCATCCTTGGTTTTCCTGGAATTTTAGAAATTATTAATTTGAACCCATACTAGTTCTCATCCAATAGGTATTTCTATAAATAAAAGGCATATTCTTGTTGTTATTGCGGATATGTCAACAGGAGCCATGGGAATTTCCCCCTCCCCCTCAGATTCATTTGAGATAATTTATTTCACAAAACTTCATTAGCCCTCAGGCGTACTTTTAAAACAAAATATTTTTGAAAACTTTTTTTTTGTAATGGAAATGTATAGTTTTGTGGCTTGTGAATATTTTCTAAGATCTCTGCATGAATCTGCTGATAAAAAGGTCATAACCATTTAACGATTGGCTAACGCTTCATGCACAGAAGTTAAAATAGGAGATAAGAAATTGTAATCAGAAAATTTTTTTGGAGATTATAAACCAGTGACTAAAAAATTGTTTAGGCTCAATTTATAGGTAAAATAGCAAGGTAAGAAAGCTTCCATCCTTCCGAAAAGTTGGTCACGGACGATTGTATTCCTCTATTGGGCATGATTGCACCTTTGAGTTTGTCAACTTTTTTTTAAATAAACAATCGACATCAACACACACAGTTTAATTACACGTTCTTAATAGGAAATAATTACGAGGCTACCCATTGCATAAAAAATAAAACTGAATAAGTACATACAAAGACTTGAGAGGAAAATATCTTTCAAAGAAAACCGCTTCAAGGTTCCATTTGATTTTTGTTCTTTTCAATAGTAATGTTCAACACAATAGATTATAGAATTTTGATAGTTTAATAGTAGGTGGTCTATAATCCGTGAAATTTTCACCAGGCTTCAACAGGTTTTCCGCATTTTCTCATAATTCCAGTTGTCGAAAAAGATTTTTGATTTTGGAAGCCTCGAAATAATATTGT
>LQMZ01001182.1:903-14200 GCA_001655765.1 Hemisphaericaspora gorwae
TCTACAAATATAACAGTAAAGAAATACGAACATATTAATGATTCAAGACATATTTTGGTTATTTGTAACAATCAATACTATACTATTGAAGTTTTGACTGAGTATACCGAAGAAGATCATGCTGAATTTAAAACCAAACATAAAATCTGGTTTAATGATCTTGAATTATCCATTCTTTTACAAACTATTATTAACGAGTCTTCTAAAATTGATCACATCAAATCTATTAATAACTCGATCGGTTCCATCACTACCCAGTCCTTAAAGCATTGGAAGGCGGCAAGATTAGAATTGGAAAGATCAAACAAGGAAAACTTGAAGATTATTGACGATGCTTTATTTGTCATTGTGTTAGATTCCAATTCACCAATTACTGATCAGGAAAAAACAGAAGTAATTTCTCACGGTAGTTCTATGTTATCAGAAGACAATGTTCAAATTGGTAGTTGTACTTCAAGATGGTATGACAAGTTGCAGTTAATTGTTACTCATAACTCTGTCGCTGGTGTTGTTTGGGAGTCTATGTGCATGGATTCTACTGCAATTTTGAGATTTATTAGTGATATTTACACTGATTCTGTCTTGAAATTAGCCAAGAATATCAATGGTTCAGAATATACTTTGTTTGATAACAATGTCACTTTTGTCTCTTCAACAGCTACCAAACCAGAGCAGGTTAAAATGAAGTTTAATAAAACCAATGAGGTTCAAAACTTTATACATCTTTCGGAAACAAGATTAGCCGATTTGATTAATCAACACGAATATAAAACTTTGAATATTAGATTGGATTCTAATGTGGTTAAGAAGTTTAATCTTTCAGTTGATTCAATTTTACAAGTTTGCTTCCAAATTACAAATTATTCATTATACGGAAGAATGATAAATACCTTGGAACCAATCACAACCAGAAAGTTCAGAGATGCAAGAACAGAATTAATTCCTATTCAAAATGACTATATTTCTAACCTTGTCAAGTTGTACATTACTTCCGCATCGGCTCTGGAAAAGTTTGAAGCATTTAGCAAATGTTGTCAAGATCATGCAAAGCAATACCACGATGCTATGATTGGTAAAGGTTTTGAAAGACATTTGATGTCAATCATCCAAATTATCAAACGTCCATCAATTGCCAAACATATTAGTGAAATCAATTCTCATTTGCCACCAATTCCAGATTTGACTAAACACAAATTGTATGTTCCATTGTTGTTAGATCCTACAATCGAAAAGTTGCTGAACCCTGAATTATTAATTTCTAACTGTGGAAACCCTGCCTTGTTGTTATTTGGTATCCCACCTGCAGTTGATCAAGGGTTTGGTATTGGTTACATTATTCATAGTGATAAGGTGATCATCACAATTTGTTCCAAGTATAGACAAACCGAAAGATTTTTAGATACTTTCCATCGTATTATTCACAATCTTAAGACCAACCTTAAACATAAATCAAACTTGTTGTTATCGGTTAGTGATTCTGAACAGCGTACTATGGAAATCAAGAAATTGAGAATTGAAAAAGAATTGCAGAATATTGAATCTGAAGAAGTTTCGAAGAGACATCCAATTCCATTAACTGTTGGAGACGAATCATTGGCATTTGAAGATGTCAAATTGGATTCTCCAATGAGAAGATCCGAATCAGTAAAATCTCAAGAATCTGAAGAAGAAGATACTAAGAATGAAGATTTCGAATTAATGGGAGGATATGGATATTTTGACTACGGGGAATTAGATTTAAGATCTGATGAAATATCCAGAAACGAGAGTTATATAACTTCGAGAAATGAATCCCATGTTGGATCAAAGATTCATTCTAATATCTCTAGTGCTTTGGGCTCCAGACATCACTCTGCAACCAATTTGGCAAAATTAGCAGCCATGTCAAGTCATCATGACTACGACGTCAAAGAAAAACAGAATTTGAGTAATCGTATTCGTGATAAATTGTCTAGAAGTGAAGATTCCTTACCTGCTTTAGATGCTTCTTTGAAGAATTTAGCTATGGCCCAAGCTGCCCAGGAAGAAAAGAACGCTCAAATTGGCGTGAAAGGTGATACTACCACTTCAGAAGTTAAGATTGTAGTTGAAGAGAAAGAAGTAGCCAAAAGAAAGGGTTCAATTGGTAGAAAGTTGGATATTTCTAAACACCTTTAGTATGATCATTGATTGGTTTTCCTATTTATTAAATTTCGTTTCGTTTGTTTTGTTTGTTTTGTTTGTTTTTCAGTGTTTTTTTTTGATATTTATATATATGTAGTGAAAGTTTAAATAAAATATTTAAAACGATATGCCTATATTAAGCCGAATCATATTAATAGCTCAGCCTATTGATGGGATATGCCGCAAAAAAGTGTCCCTGAATGGTAGCGTGTACTTCGAATCAAAAATGTATTTCCGCAATGGCTGCTTACTAAAAAAAAAAAAATCAGAAATTTCAAGTTATGGTAAATAAAAAACAGCTTCCTTCCAATGAGGTTTCCAACTGCTGGGATTGCACCCTTGTCTAAAACGTTTATAAGAATACGAGGTCAAGATTCAACAAAATTTTTGAATGGTCTTATAACTTCTCGTTTACTTCCAAATATTGTGAAGAAGAAACAACATACAATTACCGAATCCGATTCCAAACATGCTGAGCTTTCCGAAATTATTAATATTGAAAGTAACTGGGGATTGATGCACGAAGACATATATGATCCAGAAAATAGAATAACAATTTCTCGAGATGGAATAAATTCGATGTTTTTGAACTCTAAAGGTAGAGTGACAACCGACTGTTTCTTGTTTGCAGATCCATTTCATAACGCCGACGGAGAGATTGAGGACATAAGTAAAGACCCTGGGTTCTTAGTAGAGGTAGATAATCCTAGCTTGTTAATGATTTTAAAGTTGCATAAGTTGAGCGCTAAGATCAAAATCATTCATGAAAAGTCCCTATATTCATATTATTATTACAACGATTCACTTGAATTTGATCAATTCTTGGAATCTTTACAAAAACAGTATTTTAAGAGTATAGATACCGTCACAGCATTTCAAGATGCCAATTCGTTTATAAAGGATGAAATAGTGTTCAACAAGAATATAGCGAAAAATATTATCGGATTTGCGTTTGATAATAGGATACCCAATTTCGGTTTAAAGTTGGTGACCAATAAATTGATAACAACAGACCCGCAGAGTAAAGAGAGTATTCCAATTCAAGAGCTCTTTTCTGAACAATTCAAATCGAAATTTGAGATCAATGCTATCTCTGAAGAAGCTGTAACTCAAAGAAGATTCGAAAATGGGTTATTTGAGAGCGCCGACGCTCCTAAAGATGCTTCGCTATTACCTTTTGAATGCAATTTAGATTACATAAATGGGTTATCATTGGAGAAAGGATGCTACGTTGGCCAAGAACTAACCATTCGAACGTTTAATAATGGAATCATAAGAAAACGAATTTTGCCAATTCAATTTTTTGAACTACAAGAAGATAATATTGTTAAGGTTCAACAAGAAGCTATTCAGTTGGACACCGCCGATCCAGTTATCTCCGATTTGAAGACTTTGTCAGCCTCTACTGTTGGGAAATTAGAGATAACGCCATTGATTGAAGAAGTGCCTGAGCAACCACCTTTACATCCTGAAGCGAACACACCATTTGCGAGTTCCCCATTTGGTTCTTCGAAGCCAGTTAGAAAGAGAAAGACCAGTAGTGGGAAGATTATGGCTGTTCAAGATAATTTAGGTTTAGCATTATTTGGCGTCTCAGAAATTGAAAAATGTCAATTGTACAAAATTGAAATTCCTTCTTTGCAAGGTGGAAACAAATTCATCGGATTGAAGGTAGACATACCAGATTGGTGGCCTGAGTAGATTTCTTATAGTTTTATATTTATTCTGTATATAGACCCACGAGTTAATTTTTCAAGACAGTCATTCTTGGGCAAATAATTTCGCAGTCATCAAAAAGAGACAAAAACAATCGCTCATGAAATTGCATTCTTTTTTTTATGTTCCGTCTCTTAACACATAGCTCAACGATGGCAGAAAACATAGCACCAGAGGAATACATCGCGGTGATTAACGATGCATCTAATGCCGTGAAATCAAGAATTGAAACCAAAGAGCAATTGAGTAAACCTAGAGTTATGATCATTTGCGGATCTGGTCTAGGAGGTATTGCTGATGTCTTACATCAAGAACCAAGAATTGAAATCCCATATACTGAAATCCCGGGATTTAAAGCATCAACTGTCCCAGGTCATGCCGGTAAGTTATTATTTGGATTAATTGGACCCAAAAAGGTCCCTGTTATGTGCATGTTGGGAAGATTACATTTCTATGAAGGGTATACTCTCCAAGAGACCACTTTACCAGTCAGATTGGCTAGCAAATTAAATATTGAGACTGTTATTGTTACCAATGCAGCTGGTGGTGTCAATCCAAACTTTAAGAGCGGTGATTTAATGCTTATTTCGGATCATATCAATTTTCCAGGTTTTGCCGGATATCATCCTTTAAGAGGACCAAATTTAGCGGAGTTTGGAACTAGATTTCAGCCACTTTCTGATGCATATGATTTTGAGTTAAGAAAGTTGTTTTTCGCCAAAGCTAGGAATGAATTGAAATTGACTAGATCAATTCATGAAGGTACCTATTTATTTGCAGCAGGGCCGACATTCGAAACTAGGGCAGAAGTCAGAATGGTCAGAATGTTAGGTGGTGACGCAGTTGGTATGTCTACTGTTCCAGAAGTTATCGTTGCACGTCATTGTAATATTAGAGTGATGGCATTGTCTTTGATCACTAACGCAGCAGTTGGTGAAAATCCTCCAAGTGCGTTTGAAGAAAATCCAAAGCCATTGGACGAAGGTATGGCCAGTCATGCTGAAGTGTTGGAATCTGCAGACGAAGCATCCAAAGATGTTCAAAAGATTATAGAGGCTGTAGTTAATGAATTATGATGAATGAAGTCAATAAAAATACAGTGTTTACTAGTAGAGTACTTCTAAGTATATACAAAAAAAAACATTAAGCATTTATACAGATATACTTATTGATCAACTTCACCAGCTGACTCCCACTTTCCTTGTAAGTTTTCTTTCCATAAACTAACTTTGTTATCTCCTCCAGAGACAGCCAAGATGTTTCCTGATAATGACCATGAGCATCTCCAGCAAACGTCAGGGAATTTATCTTCAGTTAAGGATTGCTTTTGCCATTTTCCATCCTTGTCCTGAGTCCAAATCAAGACTGTACGATCTTGGGAAGCAGTAGCAATATATGATCTAACCAAAATGGAAGGTGACCAAGCGACATCTCTCACCCAATCAGTATGTCCTTCCAATCTTGCCTCTTCAATATACGTATTATTGAAAGAGTCATACTTCCAAATCTTAGTTAAGTTGTCAGAACCACATGTGACAAATCTGCGCTGTTCCTTTAAAGCAATAGGATCCTTAGATTGTGATGATAACGATGTGCTACTAATCGGTGCCCAAGATGCAGAGTTTACACCTATAGCATGTGCGTCAAATATAACATGAGAAATAGTTCCATCATCGTTGAAATCTACTACTGAAACTTTTCCATCTGAGGAAGTACATAATAAAACGGCACCTAATTCATGAGGTGCCCAAGTGACCGAGTTCACACTTGCTTGGTGGGCATTATGTTCTGCAATTATTGACCACGTTTGAGTTTCTGGAGCTTCTTTCCAAATCAAGGCTTTTCCATCATATGAACAACTAGCTAAAATAGACCCAAACTTTGGATGAGCCCATGCTACTTGCCACACTGGGCCCTCATGACCTGTTAATGTGGTTGTCAATTTATAATTTTCAGTTCCTTCAATTTCAAATATCTTTATTGTTTTATCCGACGAACATGTGGCTAATCTTTTTCCATAATAATCCAACACAGCGTCATGAATCAAATCTTCATGGGCATTTCCAATTGTCACCATTTTCTGATTATTATTTATGTTGTGAATGTTTTACGGTATGTGTTTATGTAAATGTTTATGTATATTTACCCAGCCAATTGGGTTATCCCTGTTTATCAGTTCAAGTATCTAACAAATGTTAATTAACTCACTTTCTGTTTGAATTGTCGGTTCAGAAATTTCAAAAATTGAAAAAATTCGTGTTAATAAAAATTTGCCAGGAAACGACCATTTGAATATTGAAGAATCCAACAAGATTTATAATATAGGAAGGGAATGGATAAGACATACGACGATTTACTGGCAATATCTACATTGGTTCAATCTTTAACTCAACAGCTTACTGAATCAGCCGATCACATATTGAAACTTGAAAAAATAGCCAAAGTATTGGTACCAGATTATGAAAAAGTAATTAATGAACATGTACACGAGAGAGAACTAGACATAACTAGCCTATCACCAGAAGATCACGATGAGATAGCTATCAAGAAGCTAGAGCAGCAAAGACTTACAATAGTGATGGACATTCAGAAGCAAGATTTCATATCGGAAAAACTACATGAATTGATAGATCAAAACCAAACCATTTTGGACTCAGTAAAAGAATATTTGGAGAATAGGGACCAAATCCAAGAAGAAGAAGAAAAGCAGGCACAAAAGGCATACGATAGTTATATTAGCAACATGATTCAACCAACTATTGATCAGCTTGACTCACGGTTATTTGATTTGTATACCGGTATCCACAAAATTCAAGGAATGTTAGAGAACGAATTCGAAACTAAGAGATCAATTCAAGATACATTTGAAACTAAAGAATATCAGCAAATGATAGACACAGTGATTAATAAATTGAATGAGATATTTAAAACTAGAAAAAGCATTCCAGTTTAAAGTGTTCTATTAGTTTCCCTCGTTTATCGAGTTCACACTTTCCGTTGAAGGATCCTTCCCAACATAGGAGTATGCTCTATTAATGATAGATCTATTGGGGTCTAATTTTGCCCAAGCTTGCCTGATTCTATCTAGATTCATATTATATCTATCAAACTTTAACAATTGGGAAAGATGCAGGATAAAATTAAATGCAAACATGACATACATTCTTACTATTCCCGCTTTACCAACATCAACGTCTGTATCGCTTTCATATAGATCAAGATTACCCGTCAATTTAAAAATTATTTCTTTTCTTTCCTTAGAATCACGGAATACTTCCTTAAACTTCCTCAGCTTAATTATTGTATTGGCAATATCTTGAATTCTCTTTTCACAATCATTATTTAGTTTCAATTGAAATAGATTACAATTTTCTTGTAATTCATCAATCCTCTTCACAACTATTCTCGTCTCATAGGCAATCCTATCAATTGTATTGACTAATAGATTCAAATTATATTGCAATTGATTTGAGAGGTCTTCATCCAAAATTTTGGTCTTGTTCACATCCATAGATACCCTTAAATTGTTTAATTTAATCAACTCCAAATTCATTAATTGATAAGACCTTTCCAAACCAACATTGTTTACGTGGTCACTATTCTCTTCGAAGTAATACCTTCTCAGGTTGTCATATTTCATTAATTCATTGATAGCATCTAAATATCCATCGGAAAACTTTGCAATAGTGGTTACATTCCCATCAATCTTTGGTTCCTCGATACATGAAACACTAAAACTTCTGGGTCGAGTCCTGGCTAATTCCAATCCCTCATGATTCATAATAATTTTATTTTTGGATATTACCAATGAGTTTAAGTTTTGTTCATGTTGATTTAATAAGAAAGGATACGAATTTCTTCTATTTAATTTACGCTGAAGGCTTAGAATCGGATATTCACATTGCCCGTCTCCTTGAGAAGACTTAGCGTTAGATCCAACACTTTCTGAACATGATATTGAATCCGAAGTCGAAATCTGTAAAAATGAATCAAGTACTGAAGATGTTTGTATTGATTTTTCATAATCTTGTTTTTTGGCACCATTAATTTCAAGTAGTCCATTTGACGGTTGTCGTTGATACGTGTCCTGCTTATTAGACGAAGCTAATCCTTTCCTACTTTGTAACCCGAATTTCATTAAATTAAATCCCTTTGAATATTTATCATTTCCATTGGTACCATTTTGCATGCGATTACTCATTGTTAAATCCTCCGTATGAGCTATCTTATCTTTCAAACTAGTGAATGCATACTGGTATGAAGCTGGATCGACCGAGATTGAACGACCCCTTCGACGTGTCACGGGATATAAAGGATTTAAATGCTGATGATGATGATGGTGATGACGCTGTGAACCCGACTGTTCAGCTCCAGATCCTCCAGATCCACTAACAGGGAAAAAATTAGCAGCATTGCTACCTTGAATACCATAAAACAATCTCATCAATACTTTTCCAGCCAAATGCGTTTTAACAAGATATTCCAAATCTAAGGATTCAACATCCAATGGACTCAGGGAATCGGTAAATTTCGCTATTTTGTTTCTTATTCTACCAGTGGTCGGCCTACTACTTGAACTTGGCATTTGTATATCATCTAAATCTCCACTCGCTGCAATTAGATGATCCTGCACAGTTGTTTTAACAGCACTTGTAAGCTTTTTCAATTCTTTTCCGTATCCTTTTCTCTTCTGGGGAGTGCTAGTACTTCTTATGTTAGGAGGAGATGTAACCAGATCTAAATGATGATACATTTGTTCCATATCACCAGTATTATCATTTGCACTAGTATATGCTGATGAATAAAAATAATTTTTATGCTTTTCCGGTTGCAATCTTGCATTTGTAATTGTAAATAGCTTGTTCAAAGTTTCCATATCTAACTTTCTAGTTTTATCTAGTCTGTATTGCCTTTGAAATTGTCCAATTGCAATCATAAAATTTTCAAAATCAAAAGGGTCTTTAGGTACATCACAACCTCCAACTATTTGCAATCTTAGTCTTACACTTAGAATCAAACTTATTATTGCTGCTACAGTCATGGGTGGTAAGATCCCGTCTTTGGGATTTGGTTTGACATTAAAATGAGGCAATCCAACTAAATTCCACCAATTGGCAATAGATTCTTCAGTTTTGACACATATCAACCCATTACAATACTTCACATCTAGTAAATCAAAATAAAATAAACTCATTTGAATGATATTAACTAATTCCTGAATTGCAAATTTTATTGGTATATTCACATTATAAATTTTGTACATCTGTCTAAACTTATCCTCATTTGCATCTGATATTTTATCACTTATCAACGACATCGATCTACCTGTACACTGCAACTTCTTTAAGTTTGAATTGATAATAAATAAGTTTTCAACTTTCCTTACATCCCCTTGAGGAATAGGGATCAAATTCAAATCGGAAGGTAACGAAGTAATGTTTGTAACAAAACAGACTTCATTGGAAAGTTCACTAGTGCTTTCTCTTCGTCTGAGTCCAGCAGCTTCATTACTTACAGAAAGGTTTAAAAGATCACCACTGCTACTACCCCTACTAGGAATTGTCGAAATCCTATCATGTTCCATTTTCTTAATTCTTGAATGATTTTGAATTATCTCATTTAGGTACTCTTGAAATCTTATAGGATAAAACTTTGCGGGCTTTTTAATAATAGTAAACCTACTTACTGCAATCTTTGATGATTCATTACCGGTATACGTAGTAACTACGCTCCCAATATTACGATTGTTGACCCACTGTTCAACTAGATAAATTTCAAATCCCGTCACTTCAGATTCTTCCAATATATAAAATTCGTTAGACATTACAAACTCCCTTTGAAAATACTTCACAGCATTGAAATCAGGTATTATATAGGTGATGAAATCATTTGGATTTGAATATGTTCCAAGTGTGCTAGTTGTGTTTGTTGAACTTGTTGTAGCTATGGAACTTCTTTTCCTTGAAGTCGTGGTTTGTGGTGTTAATCCATTAGCTTCACGTGGAGTTCCTTCATATTTTGGAGGTGGCATATATGCCTGCCATCCATACACTGACATTAGCTTTAAAGTATGTACTCTAAGATCTGAAACAGTGTATATGGAATGGTTTGATTTGAACACATGAAAGTTCTGAAGTTTATTTGTTAAGCTTAAATTTCTTGACAACCCAAAAAAAAAATATATAATTATATCCGAAAGCAATCTATGAGCCAAAATGTTCCGAAAACACCGAATATGCATACAAGAGAGGTCACTTTATATAGAACTCCAATAAAATCATATTTTTAGTAATTCTCTTGTAACACCAATATAAATAAACCTCACAACAAGAAAAGTGCATATGACAAGCTATATGATGAATTTCCAATTGACAAGGAATAGTCAATAATCAAGTACAAATTGTGTTTTGTTCTAAGGTACTATTAGAAGTAACTCACGTTTATAGGAATATATGGGCATTATTGTCGTTGAAACGTGTTTGATTAACAAAAGTGCTTATTAAATCAAGGACCAAGTTTATGTCTATGACTCCAATGGCTATAAAACAATCAGTCCGCAGAGAATTGTGACGGAAACATCGGGAAGTATTGGTTCCCCTTTAAATATCCAATAATTAGAGGCCTGCGAGGTGTAAAACAATACAGATAATTTACAATGTATAATTTCATCTTGATACTATTGAACAACAATTTTGACTTCTCTAACAATAACGGAAAATATTTAGCGTTGAAGCTATGAATTCTCTTTTAAAGAACATATTTTGCACTCACTGATAGTTGTTTTGCTATTCGTATTTTGGAAAACTTGGACCACCATATTTAAATTATAAATGGTATCATATGAACTCATGAACGCATACACTTCATTGCAAAGGTGTCATTTTATATAGTCGTCAAGTAATTTCTGTTTTAGATTAACTACATGTGCCGAATGTTTACCTCTGGTGAGGTATATCCATGGTTATCAGCATGAATGTAAACAAGAAGCTCGGAATATTTTTTTCACCATAACCGTTGCACTTTGTTTCTCGCGGGGTAAAAAAGCGGGACAAAAATTTCTAGATTTCAATGTATTTTTTCTTTTTTCAACCAAGTACCAATCGAAAAACAAGTTTTCTTTATTACTGATAAGCAAAACGCCAACTCATCGCAGAAGTTAAGAATCCAAGCCATGAGAATTAACTTTATCAGGTCCATATCTTATAAGAATACTTGTGGATATATCGTTCCTAAAGTATATAAACCCAATCGTACATTAATACACAAACTTCCACTTAGATATGCTTTCAGAATCTGGTTGTATTCATTGAAACCAAATCGATTGGAATCCTTGCAATCCGATCTTGTTGAATTAATGATCCCTGCAAAACACCCAGAGAATAAGGATATAATCAAGGAATTCAAAAAGGTAAAAATTTCATGTGACAACCATATCAATGAAGTCAGTCTTAAGGTTCTAAATGGTAAAGAATTCGAAACCAAACATATTGTTTTTGTTCATGGGTACGGAGCAAGTTTAGGTTGTTTTGCGCGTAACTTCCAATTGATTAACAAATTCAAGCAAAGTAAGAAATACAATTATCATATCCATTTCTTGGATAATTTGACTTTTGGACTAAGTTCAAATCCAAAGATTAAGAATGATAAAATAAATCATTGGAAGATTCCAGAATGCGCTTCAATTAGAATGATAGACAACGTTAAAACCGATTCCAAATCTCTCTATAAGAAATATTATAAGCTAGTTGAAGGATATAGATTACATCCTGAGAACTTTGAAGAGTATAGGAATTATTTCAAACCAATTTTGCAAGATTTAGAAGATTTCTATTGTGGGGCAATCGATGAATGGAGAAAGGCAAGTGGAATAGATAAAATAGATTTCTTGGTTGGTCATTCATACGGAGGATATTGGTCTGGTCTGTATTCGTTGAGATTTCCAAATAGTTTATCAAATTTGATCTTATTGTCTCCAGTAGGGGTTGAACGTCATGTTCACGCAGTCACCAACAAGAAAATTTCTCAGGAAGAATTAAAACCAAGTCTCGATCCTACTTCATTCAAGTTTTTAACTAGATTACCCATTCTTTCTCCAAAACATGTTAACGGGTGGTATAAGAAACAACCATTCTTACCTAGATTGCTTCCCTTACTTGGTCCTTGGGGTGTTCAGAAGTATTTCGAAATGTGGTTGAGTAAATTGTTCAAGATCAACAAGTTAATTGATAAATATGGTGGACCAAATGAAGTTTTTAATAACAATAATGATTTAATCTATGGAAAGAAAAAGGAAATAGTTATGCTTATTGAGTATTTATACAATTCAATCACTCTGGGTTCACATAGTGATATTTACATCAAATATTTACTAACCCCTGCCACGGTGAGTAAATGGCCATTATATGACAAATTTATGACTAAATTAAACCATTCTCCGGAAGATCTTAAATTCAATATTCACTTAATGTATGGTCAATTTGATTTTATGAATTCAGAGGCTGGGGTTAAGTTGATTGACAAATTGGATGAAAAATTGCCCAAGGAAATAATCAAGGAATACACCGAAATTAAAGAAGGAGGTCATAATCTTTATATTGATAATCCATTTGACACCAACCAAAAAATTTATGAGATTGTCATGAACCAAGAAAGAAAAGAATAACCCTTTAGTAATATTTGTATACAGTTACATAAATGCTTCTCTTTATTTATTAGAAAAATACAGAAATTATGGAAAATTCTGAATTTTCGAAAATTTGCAGCCAACTATAAAGTGACGTGTCATGGTCTAATTTCCGTCAAAAGAAGCTATATTAACAGTTCACATCATCAACAGTAGCTCCCGTAAGATGTTATTAGTACATGTCTGGAATACCCGGGGCCATTTTCACTGACATCAAAATAAAAAAAAAAGAAACATCACACCGATTCAGGCGAGCTAATTTCCCGGGTTGTCTACAACCCGAAATCGGATCCATATTTATCGTTCACTAACTTTACATTCTTTGTAGCTCATAGTTATAAATGCTGTCCACTGAAAAGAACACCATTCCAGCAAGGACGTCTAGAGAACAGCCTCGGCTCAACTGGTACATAACAAGGATTCTTTATTTTAGAAAACCTACTTAGGATGGGATGCGCTGTGCCCTTCCTTAAATCCCACAACGATGAGATGAGATTATGCGCGATTTTCAAAAATGTTTGTTTTCAAGCCACAACATTAGCCGTGTGGCATTACTGACAATGGAAGAATTAAATTGCTCATGAATGTAAACAGCCCCCAGGATTCCATTTGGTATCTTGGTAAGCCCAATAATTCACAGGGAACAGAAAGATTCAGTAAAGTAAACAGAAAAAAAAGTTCAATCATTCCTCAACAAGGGAAGATTTACGATCTGCCTGCCATGGATCTCTCCCT
>LQMZ01001184.1:2282-21371 GCA_001655765.1 Hemisphaericaspora gorwae
AAAACCCACACAAAGATTTGCAACCGATTCAAAATTCTGTTTTCTCGAAGACATCATCTCCAGAGGAGCGATGATTAATATTTTGGGTTCCAACAAACCGAACGACTCTGAAATCTATTTATATTAAGAAAAATGACAATTGAAAGAAAAAGCGATGGTTTCGACCTCTCACAGACTTTTATTAGGAGATGGGTATCTTTTGCAAAGTACCATTTTTTTGTTCAATACCAATTTATTAAATTCCTTATACATAACTTTGTAAACAGAAAAATAACAAAAAGAATGCTTTTTAGAGGAAAAAGGTTCCATCATAACAATGTGAGCCAAAATCTCCATGAAGAATATGTTATTCTAGTTCATGGTAACTAGAATGACTTTATATACAGAAATTAAAAAAAACATTATCATTTGGATAAAATCATTAAATTATATTTGCAATCATCTAATTAAAAAATAGTACATATCTACATTTTCATAACCTCATATCTGAGAAACGGCTTCTCCTTCAAAAAAGTCCAAAAGAGCTTTATCAATCCAATCACACCCAGTTTCGGACACTGGAGAGAGCTGTCCGGACATACCATTAAAATCAATTTGATCATCATTATTTACCAAGTGAAGATTCAGAGTCGGATTATCAAAACGCAAGTTGAAACTGTTTCCTTGTTGCTCAGAATTTAAGGTGTTCAAATTCGTCTCATTTAAGGATGTAGATTTGTTATGGCTATACCCAGAACTATTTTGAGTCAAATAGGAAACGTCATAACCAATGCTTGGGGTGGTATTACTGGATAGTTGAGTTGGACCAGCCAGATTCATTGTTGAATCAATGGAAGTAGAGTTATCGGAGAGTGTCATCTGTTCCATTCCTACTTCAATCCGAGGCAAGAAATCCTTCAATTTGGAATATAAATTGGGTCTCAATGTGGTTAATGATTCCCTTATATGCTTTGCTAATTTTCCAGATAATTCCCAATGGTTGGAGATAGGATAAATGGCAGTCAAAGCGAGCTTGATATATTCAGTGTAGATTTCCAAATCATCTTTATTCAAACCAAAATTTTGTGTGGTATCATTATTTATCGTTGTTTCAACCCAGATGTATGCACTAAGATGAACTAAAGATGCCAATGCTAACCCGCATGCAAATAGAGGAGTTCTATTTAGGACCTTTGACGAGTTTGTATCTATTAATATCTCCACAATAGAATTTGCCGCTTCTATGGTCTTTCTTGTTTCTATGTTTGTTCGTGCATCAGCTTTCATCTGTGTAGGCATATCCCTTGCCTCAAGTACTTCTTCGTTACACTGCGGATGTTGCGGAGCATTAATTTTCCAAAGATATGAAAACGGTCTATGCACAAATATCTTTGCGTAGTTATACAACAAGATCCCTTGATGTACACCTTCATTCACATCACCATTTTTATGGATCAAAGGAGGACAACCAAAAAGTTTCGGATCCTCAACCTTCATTTCCCAACTGGATAATGACGCCTTCAACTTATTCAGCATTGATTCAAATGGTCGCTTATTAAGAATTTCTACATTCATCTTGACAGCATCAGTTACCAACTTAGAGGCTTCTGCTCTACTCTTGTAATCAAATATTTCTCTTGGAGGTACCAGTGGATACAGTAAAGCAAGCTCAAGGGAATCCAACTTTGAAACAGTTTTACCATCAGCAGATCCTATTATTACGTCGAAGAAGTATAACTCCCAAAATAATCTTCTAGCTGAATCAGCAATGCTAGTTTTAGGCACATGGGATAATCGCGGAGATTCGTAAACAAGTAGCGTTGGTGCATTGTGGCCATCAGATGATGATGGTGTTAATGCATCAACCTTCAAATTTTCAGTTTCTTCCTTATCGATCAAATTAATTTGTAGCTCCTCTATCAAATGAATACAGAAATGTCTTAATTTCTTACTAAACGCATGGAATGAGGATATATGCGCTACAAGGGCGATAAGGAATAAAACCTGAATAGAAACCAAATCTATAAATGGGTTCAGTCTAACAATATTAACGCATTGAATCAATCTATCTGAAATCAAATCTTTCCCCTTGGCGTAGATGTTTGTTATTTGACCGTCACCAACAATTTTAAGAATTGTCAAGACTTCTTTTTCAATTGAAGGATTTGCCAAGTAAAGTAATAATTCATCCTTGGGTGGCATTAACGGATGTGCTCTATGAAACTTCTCAAAATAATTCTTCAAGATTTCGTCTTTGTCATAAGATAAAGGGTCCATAAAATGATCAAAGTTCAGGACTCTCAAACTAAGTTCAAGCTGTTGAAAAGACTTCACATCTTTGATGGCCTCTCTTCCAGCAAATAAACAGTCTAAATTTCCAATAGAGTAATCTAGTTTAACTCTTTTCCTTAAGCTTTCTACCATCTCTCCCTCATTTTGATTTAGCGGCGCATCTTTATCCGTCCTATTCTCGAAGTAGTTGACTGCAGTTTTACCTGGACAATGCAGGCCATCACAACGAGTGTGATCCATTGCGCAAGGCAACTTGAATATTTCTTTGACCATATCATTATTAGTCTTGATGTTATTTACTCTCTGCTCCATAGTTTTTCCATCTGAACTGTTATCCTTATTGGAGTTCTGCAAGGGGAAATCCTCAATCTCCGAAATGAACATAGGCATTTTGGGGCCCTGGTTCACATCATTTACCGTTACAACGTTGTTTTTGATTGACACACCTTTCTTTCTTGATCCTCCTCGATGACTTGCAACATAGGTGCATATTTTGCCTGCTTTTAAGCATCTATCACAAGTTGGAGTAGCACCGTTACATTTGAAGTGTCTTTTGCGACATTCTAAACATGCTTTACTAACATGCTTTCTCATTTTGACCAGGTTAGGTTTCTTTGTGTCTGCCATTATGAATGAATTTTATACTGAACAGGTTCGGTAGATATTCTCAATCCAAGATGGTGGTAGTATATTTATTTCAGGATGGTGGTGTATTATTGATCTGTTAATCTTACAAACTATCTTAATAAAATAGATGTAAAAATTGAATACAAAATAAAATTCAGCTAATCAATAGTTATATATAAACTATACAATCATCAACAAATACGTATCCGCATATGTCTCCATTCCATTTTCGAAAATTAAATGGTGAAACTTTATTTTCATCCGTGGGTTTATACTCCGGGATTTGAATTTAGGCTCTATATGCAGGCATGCATATTTGTGGTCATTCAAAGCCCGCGAAAAATCGATGAAGCAACAGAATGCGAAACCACTAATTAAATATTGATCCGCTTATCAATGGAACCCTTATCAATGGAACCCACTCAAGGCCAAGCAATTTGTTGCCCCTAACCCGTCAAACTTCTATATTGTACAAATTACATAGACATACTTTCAAGGAACTATCGGTTAATTGCAAAACATGCTGCTCTAAACATGAGACAATTTCATTTCAAAGAAAATCGTTTCTCCGCTGAAGTTCGATTTTAAGAGGCTGGGCGAAACCACCTCTGAGGTATTTTCTTAAGATATATAGTAGAATTTGAAAATATCATGTAGCGTGAAATGAATTTTATCAACACACCCATTTCTAAATAAATCATTTCCATAATCTCTGAAGATGCCGAAACGTCTCATTTCTAAATAAATCATTTCCATAATCTTTGAAGATGCAAAAGCCAGAAGATTTCGGCCGATCGGATGCAGCAATTTTTTTTGCTTCCAAAACGAAATAAAATAGGTAAGAGAAGCACGGTCCCCACTTCGTGTTGTTTGTCTTTCTTATTTATCTATATATATTAAGATAAGACAACCAACATTCGATAACACTGGAGCATCAATAATCTCAGACTTGAAGAAATGATAGACATCAGTATATTATGTCAATGACTATAGATCCTAATGATGGCTGCAATTTTCACGAAAGCAAAACCGCAGGGATAGTACTTTCAAGTTTTGTTCTTCTATAACAAGTCCATATAGCAATCAAGTTCTAACTTAATCCCAAACAAAGACAGCCTAATCGTCTAAAATAGCAGCATGTCAAATCGCAGCATGCGAGGAGCTTCCTCATTTAGTGTTGTTCATCTTGGTTACAGTTCTTGAAAATCGGTTAACACACGACCAAATCAAGTGTCATGTTTGATAGTGTTTCATAAGCCTGCATCTGCTTGGCAACCTTCTGTGGAACAACACTATTGCAAAGATCAAAGCAGATACATTTTCGAATGACCAGTGAATCAGACCTTAGACCTCCACCTTCATATAAGATAGTTTTGTTAGGAGAGTCTTCGGTTGGGAAGACTTCACTTGTGCACCGTTTCACAACAAATCAATTCGATATCCATACGACAAACACGATCGGTGCAGCATTCATAACAAAAATACACCCATCACATAAAAACCCAGATCATAAAGTGAAGTTTGAGATATGGGATACTGCTGGACAGGAAAGATATAGATCATTAACTCCAATGTATTATAGAAATGCTAAAATTGCATTGATTTGTATAGACTTAAATAATTTTGAACCAACATTTGCTACTGCTAAATATTGGATTCAACAATTAGAATTAAACAATTCCAGAGATGCCGATGCAGATATTAAGATCTATCTAATAGGAACCAAGTTAGATTTATTGGGGAAAGATACTGGTCGCCATCATTTATCAGAGGATGAAATATCAGACAAGCTACATGAATATATGGTGAACTCATCGAGAATAGAGAAGGTACATAAAACTAGTTCCAAAGATGGAACCGGAATAAATGAATTATTTGATGAAATTGTGGAAAATATAGATGAAACTTTCTTTCAAGGCTATTATCAGAGGCTCGATTCAAATAGTCACAGTGGTGGACAAATTGGTTCCATTTTAGATACCAGAGGACCACCCGAATCAAAGTGTTGTTGATGTATTGTGTACATTATCGAATAAAGGCTATAATATTACACAACTACCTAAAATTCAAGGCCCTTTTGCCTCCAATAATCCCTCTTGATATCCTTATCAAGATTGGATTTGGGTTGATCGATGGATTTTTCTGTAGCAACAAATTCATTGGTATAATCATCGGTTTTAACTTCCAGATCATTTTCAGAATCCTCTAAGCTCAAAAATGACTCAACAAGCTTTTTAGTATCTTTGGCTTTGTTGGTAACTGGCGTAGGAGTTCTCGATGGCAATGAATTATCCAATTCATCGTCGCTCTCTACTGTCAAATCTGAGAAATAGTACTTATCGTTACCGTTGGCGCCATCACTTTCCTCCTCTGAATCACTATCTTCGTGATTAATTAATGCATCATTGACCACCTTATGTCTATCATCGTTGAAATCTCTTTCTTTCCCTCTATATCTTATAACATCACCCAAAATCAGCTGACCTAACCTCTCCTTATACGAAGACGAGTTCAAGTGATAGCATTTTTCCACAAGCAATTGATATGCGCCACCAAAAGATTTTTTTAAATCTCGCAAGTTATATGAGGAACGAGTTATATTGTTGGTCGCATCCGCTGGATCTTGTATCACTATGGAGAACGTGCCCCTAGCGGTGTTTAGAATATTATGCTTGCTTTTTAAAAGATAACGTGGCTCGTCATTTTCTGGATTTAATGCTATTATTAAGTTGTCATATGAAAAATTGCGTCCGTATAACTCAAAGAATTCGATCAATAACACACCCAAGTTGTCTAGTATATTCATTGAATCTGTAGAAACTTTGGGGTGCAATCTCAAGAAATGATAACACATTATTATGGTAGCATAACCACCCAAACCACCGACATGCACGTTGTTCAACCTTCTAGATCTCAAGAACTGCTTTACTACAAGTACTAATTCACGGAGACCAGGAGTAGTCTCCAACCAACGACGAATTCGTTTTGCCGCATCAAGACCATTTGTTCTCTCAAAGGAAACATCTATATGAAGTTCAGATTCAGGGTCTATAAATTTGATGATAGGAACTTTAGCGTTGGCAATGACTTCAATATTTTTTGCCAACCTCTTATTTCTCAAAAATGTCGAAAGTTGGTACAACCGAGATCTATTTTCATAGTCACCAGTATCGGAAATAATGACCATATCAATATCCGAACCTGGCAAATACAAGTCAGTAGCGCAGGATCCAAAGACATGAGCTTCAGTCCCTGGCCAGAATTTGCTGATTTGTCGTTTCAATCTATTCACAACTGTATTTCTCGTGATGATTTCTTCACTTGATGGTGATATATAGTTCACAAAATCCTTCATTTCCATTGTTAACCAATCTGCAATTTCCTTCTGCTTAGAATGGTCGTGATCTTTGACCCATGGATAAGGGGATTTCTTTGTTTGATGAGCAACCGATCCTTGTTCATCAGCACTCAAAACGCCGTCATCAGATAATGCGTCATACACATCTTCATCCTCATCCTCCTCTTCGGATGAAGACAGGAACCCGAACCCAATAAAATCTTGTTGTTTGGCTAACTCGTTTTCTTCGATTCTTGGCTTTTTAAGTTTAGGTTCATAATCACTAGTTAGATCGCCAGAGTCTTCACTTCTTTCACTTTTTTCTTCATCAGAAATCACTACAATTTCATCCTCATCGTCACTGTCTAAAAGTACAATTTCACTTTCCTTTGAATCTTCCTTTTTATAGTAATCGAACACGTACTCGGAGTCAGAGTCATTCTCATTATGGTCATTCAACTTCTCGAACTTATTCTCCGAATGTTTCAATTCATTAGTTGCAACTGCAGTGGTTTTCTTTTTCCTCTGCTGTTTTTTGGATTTTGGCTTTGAGCCTGTTATCTCTCTCTTCCTTTTTACCCCCATTTGTTATAAGATATTCTGTATTTATTAACCTACAAAGATCTCTATTTACTATGCTTTGGATGTCTGCTTACAAGGTTTTTTTCTTTTTTTTTTTGGTGATGTCTAGAAAAGATTATCACGTGAACCATCACCTCTCCGCATTTTATACCCGACTAGTGTTGAGACAAGTATGGATAACACAACGCAGGTCCATGTGCTCGTCAAGGACTTCCTAGAAGAGTAAAACTCCGAGAGGATTGCACAAAAGGATGCAAGTTTGCAAATTGAAAGTGCGAAACTTGCAGAATGATAGGACAAATATTCCAAGACTAGCAACTGACTGGAATATAACAAAAGTATTACCATTTTCCTTCCAGTAGGTTGCTTTAGTGCAGAGGGATTCAGAGGGGCAAAAACACCAGAATTGTCATTTTCTGAGGATTCTAATAAGTTGAAATGCTCCGATTCATTTTGCTTTTCATATTCAGGATCCTCGATATCATCTTCAACTTTAATTCTTGTATTTTCCAGGGAGTTTTTTCTCAGCTCAGAATCTTCAAGGAGTAAGCCACTCCCTCTGCTATCTTTCGGCATCGACTCTTCAAAAGTGTGAATAACATTCCTAAGAAATAGGTCTTGTTTCATATCTTCCAAGAAGATAAGCACATCTTTTGATATAATCCGAGACGTTGAATTGTTCCCCTTACCAACTCCTTCGCCCTTAATCATCAAGTATATCAATTCCTCAAACTTCATCATGACTTCATCGATTGAATCCCTTAGCTCGAGAGCACTTGCATAAAACCAAGAGCTAAACACATCATAAGACAAATCATAATACCAATCCATGATTCTATTTCTGATTTCTTGGGGATCAGTTTCTCCTTGAATGACTCCAGAAAATGGCAATTTTCCAACGCATAAATAACACAAGATCATTCCTAGCGAGTATATATCACTCTCATATGTAAAATCATTAAAGAAGGCTTTTCCTGCTTCTCCCAATGTTGGATCATTTGAATACAACCAAAGTTCAGGAGCAGTGAATTCAAGGGTCCCAGTATTACCTCTTCGCTCATTAAAATTGTCTTCAAGAATTACATTGTGGTGCTTGTCTATAAATTTCCCTTCACCGAAATCGGAAACCAAAACTCTTGGTAATTCCTCAGCTTGTTCCTCAAAATCTCTAGCACCAGTGAACTGTCGTTCTTCATTTTGAGTTGGAGAGTAACCAACATCGAGCAAACAATTCGAAGGTTTTAAATCTCGGTGTAAAATACCATGGACATGCAAGTAGTGAACTCCATTTGCCACATCGTGAAAAAATTTCCATATTTCAAAATTAGTTAACCACTTTCTTCCAACAGTAGTCTCCTGTTCAACTTCTTGATGCCGCTTTGACCTCCTCTTTTTTCTTTCTACAGCAATCCTCTCCTTCCAGGATAAGGTCTCTTCTCGCTTAAAATTGCGATTTATCAAATCCTCTAGATGCCCACCTGCGCAGTATTGTTGAAGTATAAAAACATACGGAATTCTGGTTCTGCTGATTGTTTCCGTTTGGCCTGGAACAGGAAGAAAATATGCCGTCAGGTCCTCAAGTTCTCCCAATTCAAGCCAGACATGGTTGTACCTGATCAAGTTTTCGTTTGCACCTTTAACAGATAATTCATATAAAATCAACACTTCATTTAAAACTTGTTCCAATAATTCGAATTTATTTCCAATATTAATCCTCTTGACTGCATATGTACCTAATTGGATATCATTTAGCACATGGTTTACTTTGTATACTTGAGCATGGGCGCCAGAGCCCAATACGTAGGGTTCTACCTTTTTAAAGAAGCGTTTGAAATATCCTTGGTTAAAAAGCTCTTCAGGGATATTTTTGTTAACACGCAGAGCAACAACTGGTCTAGATTTTGATTCAGACTTATATGGTAGTTTCCCTAATAGTTTGAAATAATCAGCATGTACAAATCCTCCAGGTAAATTCATACCATGATTGAAGACATCTTCAGGAAGTGAAAGTTTGAAGGCATTTGAGGACCCCTCCGACTTTTGGCTAGGTTCATTACGATATTCCGACCAGGTAAACCCACAGTTTGGACACTTAGTTGTCTTTGCGTTATCTTTAAACTGATGGAATTGATCGTTCGTAAAAGATTGCGAGTGACTCCTTTTGCGGTTTGATTCATTGAACTTCAGAACAGGAACCAATTGTATGCTATTTTCCTGACTATCATGAAGAACCAAAACACCCTGACTGGGGTCATGGTACAATATATGTTTATTAGAATTGTAAGGAACAATTGACATAGCTGCTTTCTGGTCAACTTCAAGTATTGTCATGGTAAACAAAATCCTCATATTCGTGGAGAAAAGTTAAACAACCAGAAAAAATGATAAGGGTCTATTCATCGACACAAAAACTACCCTGGCACAACTCTTACAAACTTTCATCATTGAATTCAACATTATAATATACACTCTATATACAAATTATCCCGTCTTCCTTAATCGAAGCATTAAATTAAGTAAACTAGTTTCAATGTCATACTTTTGGTCAGGGGATAATTCCATTAAATCTTCATCCACCACAGAATTTAATTGTTCCACCAATTGATGGACGTCTATGCCTGGTTTTGTTATAACCAATTCAGATGATTCAGATGCCAGCAAAATTTGCAGTCCGCCCAAAACACTATTTCCTTCTCTCTCAGTCAGTTCGGGTTTTACATTCCGGGCTACAGAAATAGACAAGTTGGATCCTTGTAGATCATCTAATTCAGCAGGATTATCTGGTCTTTGCGGAGAAATCTCCTGCCCTTCTTGCGGTTCCACACTCGAGGGATTTTGAATATCTTCATCTGGGAAGGTTCTAGTAGTATATTTGTCAGTGGTTGCAAGAATATTTTCCCTGTCGCGTGAAGTCCTTTCCTCAAAACGTTGTGAGCGAAGCGTATGCAAGTCAAGGGAACCACCGATAGATCCCAGAAGACTTTCGATCGAATTAGACGAATAAATAGGCCTCGCATCAACCTCCTCAACAGGGGCAACTCGACATTCGGTATCCTGGTCATCGAACACCGTGGAATGAACAGAGTCTCCTTCAATGTTTTCTAATGTCTTTGTTAAGTCACTAAGCTCCTTAGAACTGTCATGAACAACCTTTTGATCATCGGCTTCCTCAGAAGGGCTATTCTCGATATGCCTAGAAGTTGCATTCTCATGGAAGCTTATTCGGGAGAATTCCTGATCCACTTTTGTCCTCTTCGTAGGTGATTCACCATCAAGACAATGCTTCCTCTTTAGGCTATTTTCCAGGGGTACAGTATTCATCGACAATTTATTATTATCAATCGTTCCATGCAGATCAAAACTATAGGAATCATCGACTTCATCAGGTTCATCAAGAGTCGCCTGTAACAACGAATCACTTTCTAAGTCAGATATATCATCATTTTCTTGCATTTCAAGATTATTCACAATCAGTTGATTGTGGAAATCTTCGGTATTCTCATTAACTTGAAGCCTAACAACATTTGACAGGAGAACCACCTCTACATTGTTTGACGGCGACTCTGAAACGGGGATAGTCGTACCTTCTGTTTCTGTTGATACACCGAGAATATCCTTTTCCACTTCTTTTTTGATCTTAGATGACTTTTTCTTTCCCTTGCTTCTTGTACCAGCCTTTTTCTTTCGTTTTATCAATGTCTTACTACAACCAGTAAGTTGATCTGAGTCCTTAGATGAAACCAATGAATCTTCGGAATCCATACTTTTCAATGTAGAAATTAATGCAGGATCCGCTTGCTCCAACGAATCAGGCACTTGTAAGACTCTATCTCTGTTGACACAGCTGAACATTTCCTTTCCAATTTCATCAGTCGATGTAGGAACCTGTGACTTAGTCTTTTCTTCCTCGAAAGAATCAGGAACAATTGAATCATTGGCAATCTCTCCAGTGTTGGCACCACCAGAGCGGTCCTGAGTCTGCAAAGCAGTGATTTCTGGTAATTCATGAGACACACTTCCATTTTGCAAACAATTGGATCCAACAATTATTCCGTGATAAACTATAAACCCCCGCTCATTCAATTCAGAAACCAACATCCTAAGTTCTGATTTTTCCAAGACCAAAAGATCTTCAATATTTATACCTAGCTCGCTACCGCAAAGCGTAATGAGACTACCCAACAACTCATAATTTCTGTTTTCTTCATCTAATTTACAATTCAAGTACCGTCCTAAGATATGTAAAGCTTCTTCTTGGAAAACTTGTTCCAAAGCCTGGACCTTTTCAATTATTTCGCGCAGGATATTCAATATTTCGCCATCAAAATTTTGATCAGTTAAAAATTGTAGCATAACCAAGAAGTTTCCTTCACCTTCCAAACACTTCAACAACACGTCCTGGGTGAATCGTTGAATAGTAGCACTCGGTGCACCCTTAACAAGTAGAAAGAAGTACATTTTGATATCTATAGACCATCTCTCAATATTCAAATATAGTAAACAACGATTCAACTCTTCCCCATCACTAATAGTGACAATTCGCTGAATTAATTTCTTGACAAATACGTCAAAATTTAAATCGAAATACTCACAGATCTCGCCATATAAGTTCAACTCTAATTTGGAAATTCCAGGATTACGTCTATTTAAGACTTCAACAAATAAACCCTTAACAGAATCAGCTAATTCGAGCCTGCAGAAATCTGCAATTAGGACAATTACCTTTTCGTCTGGTAGTGAGCATATTATCAAGTTAAGAAGTTCTAGACATTCTTCTTCTGAAAATTGTGGCATGCAACCTTGCATAATTACCAAATAAATATCGCTGTCCGTATCGATATCTAGTTCTCTATTTCCTCTATTTCCTCTATTAACGAACAACGATGGATCAAATGTGTCGTGTAAGTTAAGAATGATCTTGTGAACCATATCAAATGAAAGTGAGTTTGAAGAAAGCAACATGTTCAAGACCATCGGAATGTTATCAATGATGTCAAATGTCGTCCCTGAAACCTTTGCTTCTTTTCTTGTCACCAGCCGGATGCTTCCCAAAAATGAAATTAATAAGTTCACCTTTTGCTCCACATATAATTTATCCAGTTGAAAAACAAGAACGATACCTTGCATTATTCTATCAAATTTAGAATGAATCCATCTTGGAGGTAGGGAATTGATTTCATTTAATGACACAGCCTCATTGGAAAGACATCTAATTTCACTGAATGTTCTATCATTTACTGGAGTCGATAGTTTCAAAAATCTGATCATGATCTTCAAACCAAGCTGATTCATGTACAGAGTAGATGTATCCTTCTTGAAATAGAAGTTCACAAATACAAATTGAATGACTTTATCCCAGTAAATATGCAAGTATTTAGTAGATTGTTTCATGACTTGAGGATTGATAGTTGAGTACAATATTGCACAGAAGAGATTATGCAAAGTGTCAACCACTTCATTTTGGACTTCAGCTACGTTAAAGCTTCCAAAGAGATAAGTCAACAATTTAACTTTTGTCTTCACAGAATTGTTTATCATTTGGTTTCGGTCCTTGACATTAGTAGATTTCATAATTGGTTCCAATAACTTTCGCATTTCTACCAACTCATTTCGGCATAAGTTGAAACTCACTGCTTTCCAACAACTCAATGCTAATACTCTCGCTTGAACATCCTGACAATTAAAGCAGAATTTCGGGATTTGTAACCATTGATTCAAATGCTTCCACTTGTCAAAACCTATGCAAGCATCACCAACTAATAATGTCACTGCAACCCAAATATCCATTGCAAATTTGTATTGGCCACATCTGATAAGCTCCTCAAGTTTGAAAACTATAACATCAATAGCTTTAATATTACAAGGTTCAGATTCAGATTCAACTTCCAACGTACTTTCCGAGGAAATAGACTTAATATTGGAAGGAATGGCTGATCCTAAAAAATCCTGTACATACATCTTGACAGACTTGTTGTCTAAAAATGCTTTCGCTACTTCCAAAAGACAATTTACACCAACCGCAAAGCATTTATAATAGAAAGGGGAACTAACGTCACAGATATTTAAGATTAATAGTCCAAACCAATGAGCAATATTTTTCGCCATAATGCTTGGGAAGTTGAGTACAAAATTTTTGAAACAAAGAAACCTTTCAGTCACCATAGACGAGCTTGGAAAACTTTTCATGTTAATCAAACTTGCGAGCATTCTTTCAGGAAGGTCACCATTGTTCAACAATAATCTTTTTCGCTTTGGACTGAGTTTGCAATCTTTGATAATAAGTAAATAGGGTGATACTAATGCTTTTGATATTCTTGGATGAACCAACATATCACATGCGTGCCGATAAAACCAGACAATGTCATCCAATGGTAAGAAGTTGTTTAATTCCGAGTCGGTTATAAAAAAATTAACTAGCTTCAATGCCTGACTAATGATTCTAATGCGAAATGGATCGTTTTTAGATGGCGAGGTATTTTCTTTATCAACGTCAGAGCCGAATAATTGTATCTCAGTGGCCTTGATATCCTTTCGTATTTGAGAAGATAAGGAAATTATGACATTATTTTCAAACACGCCTTTTTGATGTTGACACGATGATTTGGTAGGACTCGTATTTATCAGATTTGGAATAATAGTGAAATATCGAAGTAATGTCTCATTCGAGTTTGACTTACATATGGCATTCAATGTCGCGTAAACTTCAAATCTTCGGTTGAACAGGTCCTCTCGCAAGACCTTCACACATCCTTCAATCAAACACGGCAAGTCGGGGGAATTAGCCGGTAGCTGAACAATAGTCCCCTGTAGCCAAAATTTAATGTTCTTTGGACCATGTGATATAATTGGGGAAGGCTTTTCCCATAAAGTAGTATTATTTGGATCAGCAGTTGTTGGATGTGAGTTAAAGTCAAATGTTTTAAGTATAGAACGAATAGGCGTCAAATTTCTATCTGGAGTACTTGGAAGGTCAGATATTAAATCATCTGAGAAGGCTACACTTTTTTTCTTCTTGATAGGTGATGAAGATACTAAAGTCTTTCGTATAGGTGTTGATTCATTTGAAAACGTTTTAAGATTCTTGATTGGTGAAGAATTCAATTCATTCGAAAAGGTTCGTGGGCCGCAATGAATTGTTGGGATTTTAATGGGAGTGGATACATCTTTTGGAGAAACATTAAACCTTCCTTTCTTGCCAGTTACGTTGCCCTTTCGTATAGGAGATATATCATTTTTTGAATTTAGGAAAGCTGCACGGGTTCGAGGTCTTTCTCTTGTACTTGTTGGAGCCATGATCGCTTGTAAAAATACTACTCCAGTAAACAATTTGTAGTTTAGGGGAATGGAAATCTACCAAAATATATGACAACTAAGTTAAGATGAAGTAACTCTTAGTAACAGAGCAAAGAACTTCGGTAAACCGAGAAGAAGTTTGATAAGTTTTATTGACGCGTTTCGCATCGGAATAATATTTTTTTCGCGCCAACAAAGGGATTTTTTTAACGAGATTAATTTTCACTTATTACGTGTATTGGTGTTTAAGAAAAATATGATTAGCGTATATATCACAAAGGTATCTCATTGGATAGACGTTTAATTCAGATTACTGTTCATCACACACTAAACTTTCAACCTCTTGTTGGAAGATTCTGTTCCGGTCTCCTCTAAGACACGCTTTTGAACTTCTTCTATAGCCTCATCGATTTCAGATGGAGTCCCTCCCAACATGCTTGGATTTAAGATTTCACCAAACTCCATCCACCTATGCCTTCTTTCTTTTCTAAGACGCTTCCAAATGAGCATTGATCGTTGTTCCAGTAATTCTCTTTTCATCTTTAAATCCTCACACTCTTCGATGGAATCTGTTAGTTGTTCCACCTTTGGAAGAGCCAAGTCGGAATCAAACTCCTGAGGATTTTTTAACTTTGATATTCCCCTTGGGGTTTTCATCTTACGAGTTAACTGTGGTGTAACATACGTATTGAAATATCGCTTGCTTTTGTAGGGAAATAGCTTTTTGGCGGCTTCTTCCACTTGAATAAGCTCTTGCGTAGGCAATATCTTATTAAGGAAATATGGATTGCTTGTTTTCGGATCTTTATTATAGATCAACCAGGACCACCATGCAGTTTCAGTTAACGCAATATGCTGAAAAAGGAAGCCTAGTTGTGGGTCAACACCTTTCAAAGACGCTAACAAATCTCTTTTAATTCTTAAAAATCTTGAACGATATGAGTCAATCAAACATTCATCTGTGATATGCTTTATATTCGTAGGTGCCTTCAAAGACGATAACAACCAATCTTTTCTTTCTGCAGTTAACTCAAGAAACAAATTGGATATGATATAAATTTGAAAAAGATATTGCAAACGAACAGTTGACAACTCAAACTGATTATTGAGAAACTCTCGATCGTCAGTTTGGAGACTTTCTTGTTCTTTTTTATCATTATTCGTGTAGAAATGAGAAACAAAATAACTCTCAGGAACGTACAACAATTTGGAGTACTTTTCTGTTAAGTATTCTTGTTCAGCGTTAAGCTTTGGAGGTGAAATTAAAAATTGATCAATTTTTAACTTCCCTTGGTATTTCACTTCTTCCTTTATTAAATAATCGTACAAAGTTTCCATCTTCTCAGCCATACTTTGTAATTCTTTAAAGTTGGATCTTTTCAAATAATGAATCGGATTGTTGAAAATTTGTTGAATACTTATAGTATCTTCCACGAATTTATCTCTTCCTTTGGAGAGTTTGACCAGAGGAACTTCTCTATTGGCAATAAGGAAATATTTGTTTAACCCAGTGTTGTCCTCAAAAGCAAAAATATTGGTAACAAACACTCTGACTCTAAATTGAAATCTATCGTTGAATGTATCTTTCTTGTACGAGTTTCTCTTACCATGATTATCTCTCGCAGTAAACTTATCAGTCAAGGAATTACAAATTTCCAAAACAGATATTCTGTCACCGGTAGATCCTTTATCAAAGATCTTTTCCTGGATTAGTTTTTGCCTGGATTCCAAATATGTCCAAAAATATTCAATCTCAGTTGTAGAAAGTGCAAATAAAAACTTCAGAATCTCCGATACACTGTCAAAATAAATGTGCTTTGTGATTTCATATACACTAGTAAAGATGTAAATTTCAAGATCCAAAATCACAGCCAACTTGTTATATAATCTCGACTTTAACGTCTCATTATTATCGATCTTCAAGAATTCTGCAAGAAACTCATTAATCAGTCGTTGAAATGATGACGAAACGATGAACTCTCTTGAACGTTCATCGAGTTCATCATTAAAAGCATTAATCTTAATTTGATCTTCTTCAGGAACTTCACCAATTTCCTCAGTCAATACCCTGTAATCGAATCTGGCTTCATCTAATGTGCTTTTTATCTTGGATCCAGTTTTGTAAAACAATTCTGGATCTACTTGCTCTAAAATATAATTCTTATCAGAGATTTCAACAATATTTGCAACATCATTTTCAATTATACCTCGAATGATTTTAATTGATTCATCAAGTTTTTCATACATGTCTATTCGTCTCTATCTATGAGAAGTGAAGAAAGAGTGGTTAGTTTTTCACAACTTCAACAACAAAAAAAAATTTCTGCAATTGATAGTTGTGTGAATATCAGAGTTTGATTAATTTTATATTTAAAATCTATAAGGGCTTGAAAAGCGATGTGCCTAGTAATCAAATTTATTTGATCTACTCTTTTTCTTCTCAGCATGCTTCTTCTTGTTGAACATTCGACGTTCTTTGAAGTCTTCCTTAAGCAGTTCCCATTTTTGCTTGTCTTCTTCACTTACCTCTCCTTCAAAGTAAACTTTCGACTTAACCTCATCTAAAAGTTTTTTAAAACATTCCTCCGTGTTATTATCACGATTTCTAGACACGTCACTTTGGATTAAAATCCCCGAATCCTTTGTTTCATAACGTATTTTTTTGCTTCTTAACTGTTCTTGAATCGGAGATGGAATCCAAAAGCATTTGTGTGGGCTTAACCATTCTCCAGCACCAAGACTAACAGTCGCTTTAGATGAAGTTTTATTCACCTTTTGGCCACCAGGACCCGATGATCTGCTATATCCAATTTCAAACAAGTGCTTGGGAATCTGTTCATGTTTGAAGTTTTCAAGCCATTTTTTGGCACTATCTATTTCATTTTGAGTAAAATTCTTAGATATGGTAGAATTAAATCGCAACACCTGGCAAGTCGTTTGTATCCGCCAATTGGAGGAGAACGAGCGTAACCGATTGACAGAAAGCATCTCAAGCCAATCATCCAGATTAATACAAGAGTATAAAAAACAAAAACTAAGCATCTAACAGTTAGAATTTTGTGAAAAAATCTTATCAGCTTTAGGTAAATTAAAAGTTGCCCAAAGAGGGCAAGTGATACTATAAAATTCAGAATTCATCTAAAACATTACACAATAAACAGCCAAGTTCATTCTCTTCTCTCAAGCCTCTTCTAAAACATTAGCTGCTGCAGAGATAGTGACAGAGGTGTTATCTGGTTCGATGAAAGTCTTGACAATTTTCCCATCTTCAACTAACAAGGCATATCTCTTTGATCTTTCATTACCGAAAAACTTAGAAGCATCAAATAAGAGATCCAATTCCTTGGTAAATTCACCCTTTGGATCAGCCAAAAATCTAATCTGAGCACCCGCAACTGCATGATCTAATAATTGTTCCCCCCATGCTTTAGTAACAAAGGCATCGTTAACAGAGACAACAAAGAACTTGAGATAGCCCTTGTCATTGAAGGCACGCAAGCTCTTAATATAACCCGGAACATGCGTTGAGGAACAAGCAGGGGAGAAGCAACCAGGGATACCAATAAAAACAGATTTTCCAGAAGCTGCTTCTTCAGCAAGATTCACGTCATTTCCTGGTGAACCTTCAAACACATTTACTGAAGGGATCCTGTCACCAACAGCAGCGTATGTTCTAAAAGAACTCTTGAAGGAATTAACCAATGGGGCTCTATAAATTGATCTTGATAAAGAGAACATAATCTAGGATATCAATTGAAAATTTGAAGGTATTAAAGGTATCTTAACTAGGTGAAGATAAAGATCTCGTATGAAAAATAAAAAAGAGAGTTTTGTTCGCTGGCGGACGGGGGACGGGGGACGAACGGATCAGAGGTGCTGATTCGCATTTTGATGCGAAGCCACAATTCATATAACAAAATTCCAAGATTAAAAATGTAACACGAAAAGAAAATCCAGCATTTTGGAGTCATAACTTATGGCATCATAAAGTAATAAATCCTAGAAGGAGAACTAGTAAGCCATGAAGAGGACGGTGTTGATTGTTAGTATACAAAATTATTTGAAAAAAAAAAAAGATTATCTATGAAACTTTAAAAACTTGTATAGTGAAAAATTTCAGTTTTTTCTCTTGAGCAATTTTCGGTTTTTTGTTCTTTGACAATAAACTTGGTGACGCTAATTAAACCATCAGCAACCAACCTACATTAACTACGGGAAGTGATATCATGCAGTCTGTCAAACAAGAACAGATAACAACAGAGGAAGCTTTGAAGTTATATACCAACACATTGAATTTCAATGTGGTGAGTCGATATGACCCAGCCATCAAACAGTTATTGTGCCACACGTCTCATTGTGTGATTTACAAGTTCAACGATAATTCTCAAGAGTGGATCAAGACAGACTATCAGGGTACATTGGCAATGTATGTTAGAAATTTTAAGATGCCGTCCCCAAGTGCAACGCCAGCATACAAAGACCTACAAAATTTATTCTGTTATGGACTTATATTGTTGAATAGAAATAATCCAGAGTGTTTCTCATTAGGATTATTGCCAAATAAGGTTAGTAGTCATTTCTTTCCCAATGGTTTAAATGAATCTCAAGTGCTGGAAATGGATGTTGAGTTAAATGATAATTTGATTATAGTACGGAATCTTTTGGGTGAGATTTATGGGTTATGGGTATTCAATGAAGATGATAGACGTAAATTATTTAAATCAATTGAATTTTGTCTTAACAGTGATGTAAAATTATAATCGAGGAGTTTATTTGTACAGTTTAGGTAGACAAATGTAATTTATATTTCAAATATTTAGAACTCTTTAGGAGGCTAGTGATAACTGGAAACCTATAAATGGAAGATCAAGGTATCAATAATGCGATCACGTGCACTAATTTTGATACCAACTTCGATGTTTTTTTCTTCCAAGATCATTAGGACCACCATTACCGTTGTTCGATACATCTATTGATAT
>LQMZ01001184.1:24012-35944 GCA_001655765.1 Hemisphaericaspora gorwae
ATAATTTGCAACCAAATATAAATGATCACTAAACGAACAAAAAACCAAAATTAAAACCAATCCTACCAATCATAACCTAAGACAAACACCTGAACCTAACAAACAAAAAACAAATATCATAGATAGAAGAACTTCCAAACTAACGAAAGAAATCTATTTTTCTTGCGAAGAAATAGAACTTCCATAAAGACCAAGTGCGACAACTGTAGCACCAGCATAAAATAATCCCCTTCCAACCTCCTTGAAAATACTTTTCAAAGTCGATGACTTTGTCTTTTTAAGTGGAGGAGAATCAACCTCATCCTTAGAATCTTCTTCAGAATCTTCTTCCTCTTCATAGTCTTCCGATTCAGATTCAGATTCTTTTTCCATACTATCGCGTGTTCTCTTCCTTGGATTCTCAAGTATTGGATAAAGACACGAATTATTTATGCTACTAATGGATACACGTGCCATCATTTCAGATTCTGTATCTAAATTATTTTCACATGGTAAGCTGGAAGACAACTCATATGACTCATTGACAATGCTTCCATTGTACATTCCCTTTGAACAAGTGAACGATGACGTAACACACAGTGTGCCATTCTTCCAATTGTGGCAATTTCCGAGAGTTTTGCAAGTATTCTTACGGTTTGTCACTTCTATCTCCTGTTGATTTTCTTCATTAGCATCGTCCAGGTGATCTATATCTTGTGCTTGTTTCTGTACTGTATCCTTTTCTTCCTCCTCCTCCTCCTCCTCCTCCTCATCATCATCATCTTCTTCATCATCGTCCTCATTATCATCTTCCTCCTCCTCATCTTCTTCATCTTCCTCATAGTCTTCTGCATCATCTTCCTCGTCAACTACAACATCCCGCTTCTCTTCATCGCCATCCTCCCATTCTACCAATTCTTGATCTTCCTCACCCTCTGTTTCCACCAATTCATGACCTTGTTCACCTTCTGCTACCACTGCTTCATGATCTTCCTCGCCTTCTCGACCGGCGTTATCGTCTTCATCACTGTCTTCCTCATCTTCTTGATCTTCTTGCTCGTCTTTGTTTAATTCATCTTCAGATTCCTCTGAAATATCAACATCTTCTTCCAGATCACTGACATAATCGTCGTCATTGTTATTTTCAATTTCCGCAAGTTCATCTAACAGATGAAACCTTTTGCGGACCACATCGAATCCAGTTTTCACTTCCAGGACCTTCAAAGTACTTTTATCCACCGATAAAGGTTCTTCTTTGGTACTTGAGACTTCACACTCAACTTGGGAATTGACTTCTGATAAAATGTCCTTTTTCTCAATATCCTCTGAAATATCATCATTAGAACGAGTGTCGACCTTAATATACAAGCTTGGTTTGTGAACTGGAATATACTCTTTATATCCATCCATCTTTTCATCTTCCGTATGCCATTCTTCTTCCTTGGAGACTTTTAAATTAGCATGGGCATCAAGTTGCTTGTCATCATTATCTTGATCATTTTCTTCGCCATCACTGATGATGATCTGATTCCGGATAGAACGATCTTCAAAGCATTCTCCTGGGGATTCATTATCTTGTACGATATCCATAGATACTACAGAATCATTTTCAAAATCAGAATCTAGAACGATAGTCCTTGGATCGGCGGGGCTTAGACTAGGGTCATTAATTGCAAGGTCAGGGGTGATGATATCCTTGGTTATTGAGATACTGTCTTCTACTTCAGAAGTAATAAATGTACCACATTCGTCACCGCTATCCAAGTCGACAATCATTTCCTTGATGGTTTCGCCAGTTAATGGGTTTTCATGGTTTCCTGACTGAGACATGCTTGGGTATGTAAGATATGTCTCATCTTTCGGAATAAACCTGAGAACGTTTTCACTAATATTAACTTTGAAGGACATAGCAATACTTGGATCACCAAATTCGCATAATGGAATTACCTTTGTCCCACCAACCTGATTCTCAAGAATATCTTTTATAAATTGAGAAGGTTTAGAGATTACCAAACCAACAATATCCTGATCCTTCAAAGGAAGTTTCATATTTGGAACTAATACATCATTATTAACAATTGTTCCAAAAGTCGAACCGCAATCCTTAATTGTGAATTTGCCACTGGAGTTAAAAGTGATTTCCGCATGTTCTTTAGATATATGGTTATTTCTAAAATTAAAGTTGGTTAACTTAGGAATCCTTTCATTACTATTTCTACGGGAAGCACGTTTGATAAGTACTGATTGGCCTGGTTTGAACGCGACAACTCTTCCGTTTGAGATTTTGCCTTCGTCATTTTGATTGGAGTTTGGGGTTGGCGAGTAAATTGATTCATTTGCAACCACCTCCATGTCACCGATGGGTACTTCGGAGGGAGCAAGTATCATACTAATATTGGACATCGTCGAGAATTATTACTAATTTGATTGCACGGGACCTTTTTCTGTAATTTGTATTCAATATTAAATAAAATCCCAAACGAAATGATAACACTGATCAAGAAAAAAAGGAGGACAAAAAAATGGGGAATAAATTTGATCTCTATTTGAATTCGCCAATTTTTTTTGAATATCCCACGAATTGCAATTAAAGAGTTGAATTGACAGTTCAAGATCTCAAAGTAACCGATAATAATAGAACGAGAAAATGAAGAATCAAGTGGGAAACGATGGAAATAGTATATATCATATATTGGTAGAAACAGAAACATCCTTTGGTTTAATGGCAACTCTAGTGTAGTAGTCAATTTGGGATAGATAGGGAACCACAAATATAGCCAAAAAAATAATTTCGATAAAAAATATTTTTAATAAGTTTTCCCTTATCGGTAATAAAAAATTATATACAGGAAAACATTAATATAATGTTAGTTGGTATAACTCTACTATTTCTGTCACATATGCCTCTAACTCAAAATGTTTACAGAGGAAGACTCAAGGGATCGTTTTATAGAAAGGTCTCTCAAAATCTACTCTCTTTCCTTACGACTTAGGATACACGAGCATCCCGAGAGTGAGAAAGTTCATGACTCGAAAGGATACCAGAGATATTAACATCTATGATAATCGTCGCTTCAATTGTTAAGCCATAATTACTTGTGTACTTGCTAAGGTATTAAAAAGGTTTTGTAAAGAACATACTTTACAAATAAAAAATCAATCATTGAATTCAATTTAAAATAACTATAAAGTTTGAGCATTCCTGAAATTTTTACCAGCGTAGATAGCCAGATCACCTAGTTCTTCTTCGATTCTTAAGATTTGGTTATACTTTGCTAATCGTTCAGATCTTGCTGGAGCACCGGTCTTGATTTTACCAGTTCTTAAAGCTACCACTAAATCAGCAATAAAAGTATCTTCTGTTTCTCCAGACCTATGGGAAACCAAAATTCCCCAACCAGCATCATATGACATGTTTGCAGCTTGGAATGACTCTGTTAAGGTCCCAATTTGGTTTACTTTTAATAACAAAGTGTTTGCAGCTTTCTTTTCAATGGCAGTTTTAATTCTAATAGGATTCGTCACAGTTAAATCATCAGCCACAATGGGAAGTTTCTCACCAACTTTAGGGAAGAATTTTACCCACGATTCCCAATCATCTTCAGCAAACGGATCTTCTAGAAGGATAATGGGGTACTGATCGATCAATTCTTCGTACAAGACACCCAACTCTTCGCCGGTTAACCATTTAGATGGATCTGACTCTGGATTCTTGAAGTCCAAGTCGTACTTACCATCCTTAAAGAATTCAGAGGAAGCTGCATCAACAGCAATACCAACTTTACCAGTGTAACCAGCAGCTTCAATTGCCCCAGTAATTAAATCAAGCGCCTCCTTTGGAGAACCGACATTTGGAGCAACACCACCCTCATCACCAACGTTTCCAGCTGATTGACCATATTTCTTCTTGGCGAGGGTTTTTAAATTATGATAGACTTCAGAACCAATTCTTAATCCTTCAGAAAAAGTCGAGGCTCCATATGGAGCAATCATAAATTCTTGGAAAGCTAAAGCACCTCCAGCATGAGAACCACCATTTAATACGTTGAGGAACGGAACTGGTACTACAAACGTATCTGTCTTGGCACCAGCCAAATCAGCTAAATGCTTATATAAAGGAACCTTTTTTGCAGCAGCACCTGCCTTGGAAGCAGCTAAAGAAACACCCAAGAGAGAATTAGCACCCAATTTGGATTTATTTGGAGTTCCGTCCAAGGATAATAAGAATTCATCAATTTGTGATTGGTTAACAACATCAAGGTTTGCCTTGACCAAAGCGGGACCAATAATATCATTGACGTTGGAAACAGCCTTGGTTACACCTTTACCCAACCATTTGGACTTATCACCATCTCTTAATTCCAAAGCTTCATGAATACCGGTAGATGCACCAGAAGGGACAATTGATCTGAATAATCCATTTTCAGTATGTAAATCGACTTCGACAGTTGGATTACCTCTCGAGTCATAAACGTATCTCGCAAAAACTTTCTTAATTGGCATTGGTTTCGATTTGGCTCAATTTGATTAAGATTGGAATATAAAAGCGAGAAATTAGAAAAATGATGGCTTTAGGAAATTCCATGGAGAAATTGAGACATATTTATAATTAAACAGTACAAACAAAGCCCCCCCCCTTGACTATTAAAAATTCAACCAGAAACAGAAAACAATAGGGTATGAAAAATCACAATTGAATGATAAACGTTGAAAGCAACCCCCAGGATTTTTCTTTAATGACTCGGAAAAGACGGAGAGGAGATAGTTTCATGTAAAGCAAAAAATAATTCTCTTAACCATTTTATAAGTCCGACGCAATACCCATTTTTTATCACGATCCTTACAGGAGAATTAGGAAAGCCACATTAAATAAGGTCATTTCTCTTTACCATACAATTTATATCATCTTATTTTTCATTACAAAATTTTTATTCTTTAGATATTCCAATATGTTTCTTGAAAAGTATCCGTGGGTAAAGGCCACGAGAATTAGAAGGAGCATTAAGAAGTTTACTTCAAAGTAGTACTATTGTCGACTGCTGATTTTCTTCAAGTGATGTTCATCGTCAATATATGGAGTTTGTGATCTTGTTATAATTACTCCACATACAAATATAAGAATAAGATTTAAAGTTAGTAATATACGAAGAGAATACAATCTAACATCCCCTTAATTGAGCTCAAAGAAAACAAGAATTACTTCAGGTTATTTTCAGGTATCCTTCACAACAAGATACGCTAAGTTGCTTTCTTTCATTCATCAATTCTTCCAATACTTAAACTAATAATAATTCTTCATGACGTCGAATAATGACATTAATTATCATTTCTGATTCACAGATGAGGGCCGTTCATTACTCTTGTAGCAATCCTAAGTAATATATTGGCTGCAAAAGATTGTGGGTTTTAATTGGGCAAATTTTACTAATCACGTGAATTTGTTCTCGTACATGAAATTAATTGTTTGGAAGTGTAGTCCATTAGAGAAGTTAAAAAACTCTATGAATAGTAAGACTTTACTAATCTATTGTAAATATTATCAATTGATTTTCAATTAATAGAAAGCAACGTGATTGAGTTAAATAAAAGTGAGTACTAAAAAAAAACCCCGTAAGTTTGCAAGTAACCAACTCACTCTTATTGTGAGTGTTTAAATTATCTGATTTGAAATTTATTTGCTTCGACTATTTTTTTTTTCAATTTTAGATATTTTGATAAGCCGTTCAGACTTAGTCTTGGTATTAATCAGGTAAATCACTTTACGTACAATATATTGCTAGGGAATCCAATTTCCTTTGTACTACGCAAGACCAGGCGTCTATTTTATTCATCAGATATAACTAATAACAATTAAAAATATAAATATATTTATTCTTACACATTATGTCATCAACACCAGTATATGTGGGTCATCGATCACCACAACAATTAAATGACCGAATGAGACATGGATTTGATCAAGATTATAATTCAGAGAACTTCTTAAGTTTGTTGGCAAATACATTCTATATTTATTTTGATGATAAGCGACAGAATACAAATGGTAATCCCATAACATCGGAAATGAAAACTTCATCAAGATATTGTAAAACTTATCAACCAATATCAGACTGGAAGGTAATGAAGGAACGCCAAAAGACGATAAGTGCTGTATTGGTATTATGCTTGAATCTTGGAGTCGATCCTCCTGATATCATGAAAACATACCCATGTGCAAAATTTGAAGCTTGGTGTGATCCTTCTACATTTACTGACACTAAAAAGGCAATTGAAAACATTGGAAAGAACTTACAATCACAATATGAAACATTATCATTAAGAACTAGATATAAACAATCATTGGATCCTTGTGTTGAAGATGTTAAACGATTTTGTAATACATTGAGAAGGAATGCGAAAGATGAAAGAATACTATTTCATTATAATGGTCATGGTGTACCTCAACCGACAGCAAGTGGAGAAATTTGGGTATTTAATAGAGGGTATACTCAATATATCCCAATATCCTTATATGATTTACAAACTTGGCTAGGTGCTCCGGTGATATTTGTCTACGATTGTAATAGTGCAGGTAATATTGTTCATAATTTCAAAAAGTTTGTCCAAAAACGAATAGATGATGATAATGATGGCAACCATGATACTAGTGCTCCTTCTCCCACCTCAGCATATCTAGATTGCATACAATTGGCAGCTTGCAAGAGTAACGAATTACTACCAATGAGTCCAGATTTACCTGCTGATTTGTTTACATGTTGTTTGACATGTCCTATAGATATAAGTATAAAATGGTTTATTATGCAGAGTCCATTAAAGAAGAATTATTATGATTTATTACCTAAAGATTCAATTGGAAACGTTATAATACCAGGTAAACTAACAGATAGAAGAACTCCATTGGGGGAATTAAATTGGATATTTACAGCCATAACAGATACTATTGCATGGACATCTTTGTCCAGGCCAATATTCAAGAGATTATTTAGACAAGATTTGATGGTTGCCGCATTATTTAGAAATTTCTTGTTGGCAAAAAGAATAATGCCTCATTTGAATTGTAATCCAATTAGTGATCCACCTTTACCGGAAGCCGTAAGATTTCATGCAATGTGGAATTCATGGGACTTGGCGATCGATCAAGTCTTATCTCAATTATTAAAGTCTCAAGAAGGGTGCACAACCCCCAACAATAGACAATTATCCATTTCACATGTTTCAGCTCAGAATGGTTCAGTGCCAGGCACTACTGGAACGCAAATATCTGGAATGAACGGATCAGTGACTTCAGCATCATCACCACCACCACAGCAGAATTTAGGAAATTATCAGCATTCGACATTTTTTGAACAACAATTAACTGCATTTGAAATTTGGCTTAAATACGCGGGCCCTTCAACTAAGGAACCACCAGAACAGTTACCAATTGTTCTTCAAGTATTGTTATCACAAGTTCATCGATTACGGGCATTGATTCTATTATCAAAATTTCTAGATTTAGGACCTTGGGCAGTATATTTATCTTTATCCATAGGTATTTTCCCATATGTTTTAAAATTATTACAAAGTCCAGCGCAAGAACTTAAACCTGTTTTGATTTTCATTTGGGCAAGAATAATGGCAATTGATTATAAGAGTACGCAACAAGAACTATGCAAAGATAAGGGATATAATTACTTTTATTTGATTTTGAATTCCAGTCCTATGAATCAGATAGGTGCCCCTGGTGCCCCTGGAGGTGCAGGAAATATGTTGATTAATGATGATCACAAAGCAATGAGTGCATTTATCTTAACTTTATTTATTAAAGATTTCAAGAATGGGCAAAGATTATGTTTTTCAGTTGAAGTCATTAATAATTGTTTGAAGTTTATTCAAAGCAGCGAAAATCCATTGTTAAGACAATGGTGCAGTTTGTTATTATCACAACTTTGGAATAAATATCCTGATGGAAAATGGATTGCTTATAAGGATGGTCATATAAACCGCTTATTGTCCTTAATTAATGACCCTATTCCTGAAGTCAGAACATCGATTATTTTAGCCATCACCACATATCTTTCAGATCCAAGCACTGCACATAACCAGCAACAACAACAGCAACAAGAGCATCAACAACAACAGCATTCAGGTGGAAACATATCTGATATAAAGAGGGATGAAATCAGACAACAAGATTTGAAGTTGGCAAATACTATATTGAGTCTCTTAGGCGATGGATCATCTATGGTTCGAAAGGAATTGATATTCTTTATTAATAAATTCATCCATACCTATTATAAGTTTTTCCTTGTTGTTGCATTCAATCAATTAGAAGAGGAAATCGTACTTATTGACAATTCAAATTATCTTAATGAATTTAGAAAAAAATCTCCAGCATATGGATCTATTTTTAGTTCTATTTGGAAAGGATTATTAATCCTTTCTGAGGATCCTCATTGTGAAGTCAAACAGTTGGCAGAAACTTTGATTGATTCAGTTATGGTCAAATTGAATGAAAGTGAATTGGCACCTCTAGTTAAGGAAATGCAAGATTATTTGATAAGTAAATCAACTATTAATATCAGTGAGAGTTTTAAACCCAACAGACCAATAATGAATACCAAGTTGGGAGATAGACGACAAGTTTCGGCAGGTGCTACTGTACACCGTAATAGAAACAATTTGTTAATCGATGGGTCTTCAATAACTACAAGATCGGTGTCTACTGGTAAGTTGGATTCCACTGATCATGATGATTCTGATACAGCCTCAATCACTTCGAAGATTAAAAAATTGTCAATTTCGAAACTTTTCAAGAGTCTTCAAATAAACGAAGAAGGAAATGAATTGAAGAGTTTCACTAGAATTTTGAATTCTGGATTAGTTCAAACCAGTTATGGATCTCAGTACAAACCGAAGACACCATTTTTCAAACTACGTGATTTAACTAAATCACCTGAATTGTCTCATGAATCAGGATTCTTTGAATATAGTTGTGAATATTTCCAAGAGGCGCAAATGTCCAAAAATGAAATTGATGAACCTGGATCCAAGGATTACATTAAGAGAATCTGGAGGAGGAACAGAAATGAAGCAATAATTCAAGAAACGCAACCACAAAAAGAAATGGCAGTTCGAGGCGATTGGAACACGAATGTCGCTGTTTTGAATAATAGAGTACAACCAAAATGTATTAAGTTCACACAGTTCGAAAAGATTTTAGTTGCCAGTGATGAGAAGGACAATATTTCTGTTTGGGATTGGGAACAAAATCAAATTGTTAAGAAATTTTCTAATGGGAACCCATTTGGTACAAAGATTACCGATATCAAATTTTTGAACGAGGATGATCTTCCACTACTCTTGACTGGATCTTCAGATGGAGTTATAAAAATCTACAAAAACTTCCATAATTATGAATCAACGGGCGGATGTAGCGATGATGATGAGATTGACGAAGGAGAAAAGAAAGTCGAATTAATTGCTGGTTGGAGAGCCTTGACTGATCTATTGTTGACCTCCAAGAGTACCGGTCTAGTTTCTGAATGGCAACAGTCACGAGGTTCCCTTTTGGTTAGTGGTGATGTCAAGATCATTCGAATTTGGGACGCGCCTCGTGAATTGTGTCTTGTTGATATTCCTGCAAGATCTTCATCATCGATTACTGCATTAACTTCTGATCAAGTCGCTGGTAACATCTTCATTGCTGGTTTCGATGATGGTAGTGTCCGTGTGTATGACAGAAGATTAGATTCTCGTGAATCAATGGTCAAGACATGGAGAACAACAAGAGTTCCTCCCGGTGGTCAAAAGGGAGTAATTGGAAGTGGATCCATTAGGAATGTTCATATGCAAAGGGGGGGCTACCGGGAATTAGTTAGTGGATCTTCTGATGGGTTTGTTAACCTTTGGGATATAAGATTGAATGACCCAGTTTTAACATATACAACAGCGGAAAAATCTATGAGATGTATAGATGCTCATGAACATGCTCCTATTATAACTACTAGTTCCAAGTCGGTAAATATTTGGTCAACATCGGGTGACTTGTTGACTACACTAAGAAATCCCCATGATAAGTATCTTTCTAATCGTACATCAAGTTATTTGTCAAGTACTACTTTCCACCCTCATAGAATGCTCATTGCTACAAATTACAATCAAGATGGTCATATTAATGTGTATTCATGTGCCGACACCATAGTAGAGTATTAGTATGTAATAATTATATAGACAATTTTATTTAATATATCGAACAAGGAATATAAATATTCTTTGATAGTTCATATTGTACCATACGTCGCTATTCATTTCCATTTTGATTTTTTCACCCGAAACTCGGAGAAAGTATGACAACTTTCCGGCATATGGTTTTTTCATCTCATAGAAAATTTCTGTATCGGATCTTAAGATTTTTATTATAATTCCATATTAAAAGCAGGCCTCTGACTACCACAATTTTTCTCTTCTTCTCCCTCCATACAACCTCTGGTGCTTTGAGAACCATAGAATAACAAAAATTGAACTATAGAGAAAAAATGTCATTGTCATCGGAAATAGCAGGCGCTATAGAAGAAAATGATCTTAAGTTTGGCAAGCAGCTCCTTCAACAGAAACAAACGGCGACACATGGTGAAATATCCATAGGACAGCGAATGATTAGTGCGTGCCTGGGATCTTTGGTTACATCACTTGTTGTTACACCCTTTGATGTTATTAGAATTAGAATTCAACAGCAAGAGATCTTACCAAAGGATCGGGCATGTTGTCAAACCAATCTTCCCGAGCATGCCCGGTTTACAAGAAATACACTTGTCAAGAACATGACTGCTGACAACGCAGCATCTATCAAGAATATATCTCCAGAGTTATTCTGGATTCATAGCAATTATTGTGGATCAACTGAAAATTGTACCAGGATAACTTCTACATTTCAAGGATTTTCCACAGTGACTAAACACGAAGGTATCGCAACCCTATGGCGAGGACTTTCGCTTACTTTGCTAATGGCTATCCCATCAAATATAATATACTTCACTGGATACGAGTATATAAGAGATCATTCTCCAATTTCAAGTCACCCTTTAAACCCGTTGCTTTGTGGATCACTTGCGAGAATTATGTCTGCCAGTTTTGTTGCACCAGCTGAATTGATTAAGACTAGACTACAATCGATCCCAACTGATCTGACCAAATCTTCAAGTATATTATCTAATTTATTGAAGGATCTGTTCTTGCTTTTTAGACAAAATGGTATAGGGACTTTGTTCAAGGGATTGCAAATTACGTTATGGAGGGATGTCCCATTCTCAGGAATATATTGGTCGTGTTATGAAGTATGTAAAACTCGCATAGCAAGTGGATTGAAGACCGATTTTGATACCACTAACAGTTCTAATGATTGGAAAGTCTTTGCCACTTCATTCTTGTCTGGTTCTATATCTGGAGCAGTGGCCGCATTATTCACTAATCCATTTGATGTTGGAAAGACTAGATTGCAAATTACATTTGAAGAAAAACGAGTTCATGTTAAAAGACAGAACATGTTCAAATTCTTACTAGATATTTATAGAAAAGAGGGACTTGGGGCATTATACGCTGGTTTTGGTCCGAGAGTAATGAAAATTGCACCAGCTTGTGCAATCATGATATCATCCTATGAGGTAGGTAAGAAATTCTTTAAGAATAGCAACAATTGATCTTGTACATATATACTGGCGATTTATTTATAATTTATTTAGATAATTATTTTTATACATAGGCATTATAGATTTTTTTTTTCATTTCCAATGGTCATTAAATTCATTTGAAGCATTTCTTGGAAATCCGTAGTGGAATGCACCATCTTGATGTCCAGGCTGCAGAAATTGACGTTGAGTTTGCTGCAGAAATTGACGTGGGAATTGAGGATTTTGAGAAGAAGGACCAGCTTGATTTTGAGGTGCATGTACTGGTGCACCGTGTATTTGTAAAC
>LQMZ01001282.1:895-11020 GCA_001655765.1 Hemisphaericaspora gorwae
CACAGATGTATAATTTCAAAATAACCGAGGCTTATTTGCAAGCCTCCGATTTATTTTTGATCTGCTATCTTGGCACGGAAATTTATCATTACCCCACAAGATTATCCTACTTTGGTTTATGCTGTAAAGCTAAAGTCCATAGATCCTAAATCTAAACGAGTTCACCATACCAATTCGTTTAGGATTTCAGGGTTCTGATTAATCATGATGGTTTCGATTAAAGAAAATACACCAAAATAAGGTTATAATATTTCTCCTCTTGATTATTTTGAAGACATACTTTCATGGTCGTTTGAAATGTATCCCCTTCTTAATCCAAAGGTGGTACAAACTCATATAACTTCAACTCCTAATATGTAGTTCACCACTACTTCAATTCAATTATCTTTTTTCTTTGTAGGCAGTTTCTAGTACAAAGAAATGAAGAAGAATGAGTCATGTATGTATTCAAGACTAAGTTTTAGAGAGGAAGCTAAACAAATTATAAAATGTTTATCTTTAAGAAAGCTAGTATAAGTACGTGAAAGTTGGGTTCCTATCACCAGCATTGATTTGATCCCTTTCAGACATAGCAGCAAATTCTATTTGATACGATTCTGTTTTCTTGATTTTGTTCATTCTACGACAAAGAAGGAAATAAGCGACAGCACAAACTACGGAGAAACCAACACCACCTATAGAAGTTCCTAAACCAGGTCTGTAAACTGGTGCATCCTTGGCCAAGAAAATAAAGGTGGCAATGATCCCCCCAATATTACCAAAACCAATTTGCCAGGCAGTTCCAACCGCTTTTCTAATATGAGAACCATTGTTGATAGCAGCCCAACAGACAATTAACGGCATAGCGCTGTATAAACCAGAGGCAGCAAAGAAGCATCCTGCATACCGAGCTTTTGCATTATAGGTAGCAGCCAAAACCAAAGAAAGCCCAGCTACTGCAGTAGCAGACATAGCCAAGGCATATGGCAATCTTTTTCCTGTATAATCAGACATGAATGCGACAGCATTCATTACAGCAAAAGCTAATAACCAAGGGTAAATTGAATGCTGTTGAGCACTAACTGCAGTATAGCCCATTTGATTAATAATTGCAGGTGAAAAATAAGCATACCCATATGATGGAATGATTAATCCAAAATATGATAAGGCTGGAAGCCAAATCAACCAATCCTTGAGGCACTTGAAGACATCATTGACTTTGTTTTTAACCTCGAATGCTGATGATGTTCCTGATAATATTTCTAATTTTGTCTTTATAAATCTTCTCTCATTCTCGTTCAAGAACCTCGCCTCTTCAGGAAAATCGGCTACAATGAAGAATAATAATATAGCACATCCACATGTAGCAGCACCCTCGATAATAAAAATCCATCTCCAACTTGCAAGACCATGTACTCCATCCATATCATTAATTTTGTATGCAATAGCCCCCGATGCTGCTCCAGCTAAAGCAGTACACGAAAAGAAGGCGGAAAACCTTCTTTGAGCCTCAGTTTTGGAGTAATATGTCGATAACAAATAGAAGATCGAGGGGAAAGTTGCAGCCTCGGTAACACCAATGAGAAAACGACAAGCGACCAAGCCACCGAAGTTTTGCACAAATCCAATACCAATAGATAAGACTCCGAAGAGTAAAACAACTGATGACAATAAAATATGTGGGGATATAATTTTCATGAGATAATTTGCAACCACTTCAAATAAAATATACGGAACAAAGAAAATGAGTAAAGCAACATTGAATTGATTCCCAACCAAATTTAAATCTTTTGATAATCCATAAAGATTGGCATTTCCAATATTAACACGATCAAGAAATGAAAGGAAATATAAAAGACAAAAAGGAGGAACAACCCAGAGATCAATCCTCCACATTAGCTTTTTTTGGTTAATCCCAAGTTCTTTGGCCAATGCATCAACCTGTTCCTGTGGAGCTACTTCCTTAGTCTCACCGAAAGAGACAGATGATTTTGATGAAGCATTTATGTCAATAATTACTTTTGATTCCTCTACCAAATTCATTTTAGGGATGCACTTCAGGGGAAACGATAATTACTACTCGAAAACCTTACATCAAAAACCATAAGCATTCTACAGGTATTTATACTAGTTCTCTGCCCAAGAAATATCAAACTTGGTCGTCCCCCACTCACAAGAATCTTGGTAGGTTGTGGGAAATATTTACTTTTGGCTTAGTGTCTAAGGACTCATACTGAATGTTTCAACCGCGGCAATAAAAGTTTCCACAACCGCCAAGAATACTTCAAAAGTAGGATTTATTTAGATTTTTCTTTCGATATAGAATTTGCTAGATACTTACTCCCATGCTCACAATAACAGACCGTGTCTCTGTTTGTCGCATGTAAGAGGACTCTCCGAGAAAAATATGAAACTTCAAGGATTTGTCTATAAAGCGAACTTTTAAATTTTATAAAGGAAATAATTTCCAAGAAGATACTGGGTTTCTCCATAAATGTTCATCTTGAGACTTCTTTGCTTAATATTTTCTTGGAAGTTCTCGTCGTCATCCATAATTCCGTAAAACTTTCTTCATCGATCTCGGATTTACATACTACATACCATGTTCTGCGTATAACTTTAACAACTGGAAGCGCGATCCTTCGATCTTAGAGAATATTTGAATCTTCACGTCCTCTCAGCTTGAAACAGACCCAAATTTTCTTAATTCCTTATTCATCTAAAAACGTAAACCTGGACATTTCTTCTTATGGTTGGATCTTCATGAACATGTGAGCATTTTGATCGACACGAGAAGGGGTGCATGGCACCATGAAAGTCACTTCAATCCGAGAGTGGAATCAGCAATGAACCATCGCAGACGAACTCCAAGAAAGAATTTAGCAATCTGAACGCAATGCAGAATCAGGATCTATCTACATTATTCAGCGAACTCAATACAAACTCCGTCCAATACAAACTCCGTCCAATACAAACTCCGTCCAATACTGCCCCACATTTATCTATCATACATTCCCCGCAACATGTATAACTTTTGCATTAAATGCCCAAGTTCGAGAAGATTTTTTCACCTATAATCACAGAGATTGACTCACCAAATTCTGATAATATACTTTTGAGTTGATTATCGATTGGGTGGGTGGGGGAGTGGCCCTAAGCACAAAGGTGAAAGCACTAATATCTTTTTGCAACACCGTGATGAAATGCACAAACGACAAAAGCAGTATGTCTATGATATGACTAACTAGCCAAAGTCTAAGGGCTCGTGTACCCAGAATCAGACCTGAAAAGGCAATCTAGTGTATTTCTGGTATCATGATGCCCAACTATAGAGAAAAATAGGGTCGCAACAATGCTGAATGTTACGCACCATTCCAGATTTTACATTTCCTAATTGGGCTGAAGGGGAAAATTTGTCGATAAAAGTGAAAATTTTCAAATCTGTGTACAGGACTAATTTGAATATCAACTGCCGCTGCAAAATCAAGTATCTGGATGGTGTGAATAAACTAGTTTCCACAGAAGGTAGATATATCTAGAAATTAAAGTAGATTTATTGTAGGATTAACTGAGTTGAAGCCAATGAAAACTCCAATATTGTAGTCTTTTATTCACCTTTTAACTACTTGTCCCGTTGGCATCCGGCAGAAAGTACACAACTGGTTGAAATTCAGTTTTAAACTTCTCTCAGAGCAAAGAGACACACCTTTAAACACGTTTATAAAACTGTAAGCAGAATTGGGAATACATTCTCTCATTAATTGGTGGATAATACCAATAGTTTAGTAATTCCTTTATATCACGTGTAAACGACCAGGGTTAGGTATTTCCTAAAATGGAAATCATACTGAAATGTTCACTACATTTGCTTCGAAAAACAAAAAATTCAGTACGCATCTACCGGGTAACCATGAAAAATTTATAAGGAAATTGCGCATAGTTTTTACCAGACCACTTCCATAGAAAAAAATTTAAAAAATCTTCATATTGATTTTTCCTTGTTAACGAACCATATAGTAAACTAGGAGCAACAACATGTCTGACGTTGAAGAACAATACGAAGAACAACAACCAGTCGTTCAAGAAGAATTACAATTAGTTGAATTAGCTACCCCAATCCCAGCTGATGTTCAAGAAGCTCAAAGAGAAGTTAAGTTATTCAACAAATGGTCTTTCGAAGAAGTCAACGTTAACGACGTTTCTTTAGTTGACTACATCCAAGTCAGATCTCCAGTCTTCGTTTCCCACACTGCTGGTAAGTACGCTGCCAAGAGATTCAGAAAGGCTCAATGTCCTATTGTTGAAAGATTAACCAACTCTTTAATGATGAACGGTAGAAACAACGGTAAGAAGTTAAAGGCTGTCAGAATCGTTAAGCACGCTTTAGAAATTATCCACGTCTTAACTGAACAAAACCCACTCCAAGTCTTAGTTGACGCTATTGTCAACTCCGGTGCCAGAGAAGATTCTACCAGAATTGGTTCTTCCGGTACTGTCAGAAGACAAGCCGTTGATGTTTCTCCATTAAGAAGAGTTAACCAAGCTATTGCTTTATTAACTATCGGTGCCAGAGAAGCTTCTTTCAGAAATATCAAGACCATTGCCGAATGTTTAGCTGAAGAATTAATCAACGCTGCTAAGGGATCTTCTACCTCTTACGCTATTAAGAAGAAGGATGAATTAGAAAGAGTTGCCAAGTCTAACCGTTAAGGAAAGCAAAAAAGCATATGTACTTGTTACATTATTTCATTTTATATTCAAATCATATATATATTAGGGGTTCATCGTGTATTTTAATTCTTATTTTTGAGGACATACTAATGTATACAGAAACTAAACAAAAGTAATACAACTATTTAATACAAGATTCCTGTAGACCGTATCCATTCGATACTTCAGCTCAGCTGGATGCAATTTTTTAATTAAGAATAAAAACAAAAAAACAGAGGAACTGGTTATACTCTTACACTTTCACAGGATATGCAATTCTCACCAAAAACGCCAAGGGCGTGCGTCTTAAATAAAGGTCATATCTTTCAATTCTTGCAAGCAACACTTCCTCTTCTTCCCTCTCTTGTGATACTTCATCTTCTTTTGTTTTCAAATAACCTGTTCTTGTGATGCCTCTTAACTTGTCAAGTTTCATTTGTGAATTAGCTCTCCTCTTGGACAAGAGTTGTCTCACTAGGTATTCCCTAACCAATAGCATAAATAAGAAACACGAGAAGAAACATGTCCCTGCAAAAATTTGGGTATGTAAGTATGGTCGAGAGCTATCGTTTACCAAAGACAATGCAATAACTTGACAAACGAGAACAAACGGACTTACGAAGATGTTGATTCCTGACCAGCCAGCGGGCAACTTTTCAAGATTATCTTCCAAAATATCTGCTAGAAGTGGTTGTGCCATCGATGAACCAACACCAATAATTAATCCAGTTACGGCACTAAATGCAATCAATGAACCATAAGTGGATGTATTTATCCAAAACGCATAAAGTAAAATGGCAATCAATAAACTTAAAGTGGTAGTGAAGTTTGCTCTACCGACTTTGTCAGCTGTGAGTCCCATGCATGGACGCCCCACTGTTTGGGCTGCATTCAAGACAGAGGTGACAACAGATCCTTGAGTGTGCGATAACCCAATCAGTGTGGCGTATGATGACAAAGAGAACAATATTAAAGTATATCCCGTAAGTGCGATTGCAAACCAGCAACTAAGAGCACAAATGCCAAAATTTTTAAACACACTGGGATCAAAAACAATTTTTGCGTTCTCTTTAATAAATTGGGAACTTAAACCTTGCTTTAAAGGGACAGCTACCTTTACTCTTGGCCGCATTACAATCAAACTTATTAACGTTGCAACAAGTGTAACAAATCCCACCATCCTAAGGGCCCACCGTTGATCGCCTGTCTGCTCGATGACACGATTGATACTAAGTGAAAAAATCAACCCACCTAAACCTGCACCTGATACTGCAATGCCCATAGAAGTTGCCTTCTTTTTGTCAAACCAGGTAGGCAAAACCAATGTTACTGGTATGAAAATTAACATAAACGAAATTCCAACGAGTGCTCCTTGGGTTAAATACAAATGCCAAATCTTGGTTGCAAAAGATGCAAGTATATATCCTGCCAGCTGCAAAATTAAACCTATGGATAAAGTCCTTCTAAAACCAATCATCTTGTAGAGAAGAGCTCCAAATGGAGAAAAAACGTTTGCAAAAAAAGGAACCATTCCTCCAATTAAAGCAAAGTCATATTTGGTCGCCTCAGGGAATGTGTTTGATGAAAGATAATAATTCAAAAAAACACCGAAACCGGCACTAGCACCCCAAGTTGCAAACATGGCTAGTAAACCACAAAAGGCCATTACCCAAGCAAAACCCTTATCCTTAGGGGGGCCCTCATCTATCTCTTCTTCAGTAACTTCAACGGATTCACGACTATGTCGAGTCGATCCAGATTTCTCTTCCTTGTTTCTATTTGCTTCTAGGTCAACGGTGGAGTGTGACCTTGATATGGGCTGGACCAACTCTAATTGACTTGCTAAAATATACTCAGGGTCTCTTCTTTCGGAATAGTGTTCTTTTTCTTGAATGTCTAATTGATGATCATCACGAATGCCACTGATAATCCTGGAAAGCTCAGATTGATTGGTTTTCGAGCGTGATAATGAATAAGCCGAGGAGTTTATTTTAGATAATGCATATGGGCGAATTGCTTGATCGTCCTCCTCTTTTGATGTTTGGGATGTATCTGAACTTCTTCGGGAAAACGGCTTGGGAGGATATTCTGAAGACATCTTTGTAATTCTATTATATTTGATATACTATTGAAAGAAAAGGAAAATGATAGGTTTCTATATATAACTCTTTGGAAAAAGACAAAAATGTATACATTAACAATAAATTTTTATGGATTTAGCTTTTTTTCATTCTCGGAAAATCCGATGTTGCTGAAAAGCGGAAGCCTGCACCGCGGAAGCCTGTACCCGATTTGTTTTTAAATTAATTGAGAATGTTTAATCAAAAATGCTATCGGTTTGCACAATGATTTGGAATCAGGGTTCTACTTGATTTATGAAGTATGGGTCTTCAATATTTCCTGGGATCTATACTCTTGGATTTTGAAATTGAACCTCATGGTAGGGTTCGTCATTCATTTTGAAAATTGGTACTTTGACCCCACACAATCTCGGGACGTTAAATTATTTTTTCGCTAGCCTGGACAGCCCATCCGGTCTGCTTTTTCCGGATTTAACTGCATCTCAACAATCGTAACAGAGCACAGTCATCCTCTTAGGATTGTTATGTTAATTAAGGGTATACCATCAGCTCTTAAATAGAATAGTAAGACTCGCCTTGAAAGATTTCCGATAAATCAAGGCTCGAAAGGGAGGTTGCGAAAATGTTCGGGTTTACCATCCATCGATGGGTTGGGGAAGGGGCTGTATTTAATACAACCGAAATTTCCGTTGCGGGACCATTTAGAAAACAAGCAGAGAATTAATTCACGTCTGGATGGCAACATCGATGTATGACTAATAGCGGATGCGTTTTATGAATATTTATCAACATATGGAGCAACAATAGATCTCTGGACAATATTGGAAACCTTGCGAACAGTTTTTGATGCGCAATTACACCTGCTAGCCCAAGGGTTTAGTGATCAAGACTGGATGAATTAAGATTAGGAGGTCTCCTTGTCAATTATGCACAAATTAGACTCTTCTTCAAAGCAGTCGACAACATATATGTAATTTTTCCACTTTTTGATGATAGGGTTTATACAAGAAAAATTCCACGACAAAATAAGAAACCCTGTGGCTATATATCATAATTTGCACAAAGAAAAGACCAATCGAGTATAAGATTGAACTTTCCATTAGAGTTTCCATATGATGCTACCAAATCGTTCTTGTTGGAATACTCCAACTTTAACAGAGGTTTTTACAACATGTTCATGCAAAATATAAACTGAATAATTAAGGGCCTATACCACATTAGGACTTTTGAGAAATTGAAGTTCTCATCTTATCCTGGTATACACGTTCGGCTGATGTAGACATAGGAATGGACTTAGGCAACAGGCTTTTGATTTTGATGATGCTTATATTTTTAGAGTCTTTTTTTTTGCTCATGGCATTAAGGCAAAACTATATAATATAAATGTTTTTTATAAGAGTCAGTTTTGTTCTATTGCTGCAACGAAAAACAAAACAAAGAGGCTTAGTATCAAAATACCTCGGATAGAAGTTTTTCACCGGCGATCTATTTCTGTATTCTTCAATAAATAAATCAAGTGAAGCCGTTCCAATTATTATTTTGCAAAGTGATCAAATCGTTTTGTTTCTCCATACGACAAGCAATGAATCGCGATATGGCTATTGGATGTCATTGACAGTGCAAACAGAAAGTCCAAAGTGACTAGTTTGGATTACATTTCGTATACAAACCACACATTGGAGAAGAACCTTCACAGTTTCAATATGACATAGGAACAAGGTATACTAGCTGGCAGGAATGGCTTAATAAGGCGGAACTGCAGGTACGTATTTCCCGAATGAGACCACAGAGACCAATGCATCATTGCAAAAAAAAGAAAACTAGGAGGCCAAGGCAATTCGAGATGAAACGATAACCATATCTGATCCGCGGGACGGAACTGAAGGAAGTCATCTAACCCCGGTGTTCGTCATCTCCATTTACAGAGAGGATGGTTTCATATAGAGTTCCTACAAAAGTGTCTAGATGTCCTATATATGTGAATCGATACTCAATTTTGTATGGAAAGTCTTAGAATAGGTTATTTTTCCAACTTTTAGCTTGCTATATGGATTGGTAAATAGTAGGAGTATAGGCACGGCTGTATATATAATAACTTTATAGTTAGTTAATCAGTCTGGCTGTGTTTATAATAAGTTTGTAACGTGAAATTGAGCCACCTAACATACATGCCTGTTTAATATTCCAAATTGCGGATTGGAATAGCCTCATTTTATTATCCGAGCCAGTTTAATTTTCTCTCAATCTTGCCAGAACAATCCCGACGACATTTTTATTGTGATTTTAATTGCTTTTTTTTCTTGCCGAAAGATCCCTATCAAGCTATTTTTCTTAACGTGAAATCACCACAACAATTTTAATCGTGTGGTCCCATTTATGGGCAAGTAAGTGGTTAGAGGGTGAGCTGGTTTCTGATGCCCATTAGGATCGAATCCGGATTCACGAATATTCATAAAAGAAATGAGAAGAGCAAGATAATCTTATTTGGTGAGGTTTTGCGAGTCCTTGAAGTAATATTTGGGGAAACAAAGGAGGGGACACTCTTGAGAGGTATTGTCTATTCCGAAAGGGTATTAATTTTGTTGTTTAGATGTTTACTGCAGTCACAGGTAAACTATGACGTCATTACATGGGAGCACTCAAATTAGAAGCCCATGGATTAATGTAATATATTTAATTTAACTTGATTTGTGGAACCAGCCTACTTAATGCAACATATAACAAGAAAGTAATAAAGTGACCCGCAATTGAATTTAGTAGGTATAGGATATCCCTTTTTTTTGAATTAGGGGTATGTATTAAGAGCTTTGTCAAGCAATTGTAAGCAGTTTTGCAAAATAGGAAGGAAAAGGAGAGAACGCAAAAAAAAGAGTTTGACACAATTGACAGAACTGGAGAACAAATTTCATAATTATAGTTCAAGACTTCACTGTGTTAATACCTTTTACAGATACAAATGTGAAACAGTGAGCATATGAAAACCATTCTTAGGGATTTCTACCATTTCGAGCTCATACCCCTCCCCAGATAATTAATAATTGAACTATTTTATTAAGAAGTGCGATGAAACGGTTGAAAATTATTTCGATATCACCGACGTAAAAATGTCGCATATGCACAAAGGGAAACTGGGACTTATGGAAACTAATCGGATAAAGCGACGGTCACGAAAAAACGCTGCATTTTAATTGCCGGTATTGCTCCGTTTCAATGTATAATCTTATTAAATGCAGTATTTACTTGACAATGTTAAGTATAAATATTAACTATTATCCTGTTTTATTTTAGTATTATTACCTATTCCTTTTGTGGTTTGAAAACTCCAATAAACCTCCAAATATTAAAAACTTTCCCA
>LQMZ01001309.1:12509-23809 GCA_001655765.1 Hemisphaericaspora gorwae
GTATGTTTTAACAAAAGAGTTTGTTAGAAATTTCTTACTGTGGCTCTGTAAGAAACTGGTTGGCGGGAATTACTGTGTATCTTAACGAAATATAAATAGACAATCAATTTCCTTTCAAAAGCTAGAATATGTTATATGTTGTTGAATGCTTTATATATGGTTCGTGAATAAAATTATGGTTGTCATTCAGGGAATCTACAATTCTAGTTAAAACTATATCAATCGAGACTAGCCATCAACAATTCCTCATTTTGCATCCACAGAATAACCACACATCCTACAGAATAATCAGTCTAAGATAATTAAATTATATTGAATAATAAAGGACTCTAAAATACATTTATACAAGAACTAAAAAACTTTTCATGCCAGCATTCCAAAATATCTATTCCCTATAATCTGGGATATCCAAATGAAAGAATGGAGTGTCAGTACTAACAGCTGCGACGTAATCATGATCGGCACCTTCCAAATCATTCAAAACGTTCACGTAATTATTAGCAGCAAGTAAACCGTCTTCATAAATCCCGAAACCAGCGTTTATCAATGCTCTTCTGATCCAAGGATTTAAAATACCAGAGAAATGAAATTCAACTTCACGATCAGCATAGATGTTCAAAGCTTTACGCAAATCGACTAAAGCTTGTACTGAAGTAACATCAACATGAGCAACAGTAGAAAAATCAAAATGAATAATACGTAACAATGGACGAGTATCCTTGACTTCCTCTTCTACATCAACATGCTTCTTTCCGAATGGTAATTTCCAACGTAATGGACCTGGATCATTCCATGGTCTAGATCCAGCATCAGTACCACTGTATGGTTTACCTCTCTTGGTCAATCTCTTTGCTTCATCTGAAACTCGATCGACCTGAGCTGAAGAGTTTGGATATGTGAATGATTCGACAGGTTTGAAGACGATAACACCTGGTGGAGGTGGTGTGACATTTATACCTGCATTGATATTATCTTTGGACAAAGGAACCCAACGAGTATGATATTTGATTTGTTGTAATGTTTGGACAGATTGTTGTTTAAGAGCAAGTTTAGATTTTTCAGTAGATTTATAACTTGCATTCCTGGAAAGAACTTGGTGAATTTCCAAATCATTTGTGATAGAAGATTCATCTGATTCTGAATTATTTGAATCAGATGATGACGATTCAATAATGGTTGGATTAATGATTTCAGCTACTTGAACCTTACCTAAAAATTGTCCCTTTGGCTTGGCAATTCTGAATAACAAGACGGCAGCGGAAGCTGCAATAGCAAAATAGATACCACTTTCGATAGAAGAAAAGATTGTGATAATTAATGCAACTAAGAAAATTCCACAGTCAATTGGACTAATCTTCCAGAATGACCAAGTAACTTTGTAACTTGCAATCAAATCGGAAACAGCATGAATAATAACTGCACATAAAGTTGCTTTTGGAATGTAATAGAATGCAGAAGTCAATGCATATAAAGCTAATAAAACAACAGCACCTGTGAAGATACCAGCAATTGGAGTTCTAACACCACATTTTGCCTTCAAGGCAGATCTTGAGAATGAACCAGTGGCAGGATAAGCGTTGAAGAATGTACCAATTAAATTTGTAACCCCAATTGCAATGACTTCTTGATCTGGAACAATTTTATAATCATTAATTCTACCAAATGATTTGGAGATGGCAATATGTTCTAATAATAAAATAATTGTTGATACTGGGATTTCAGAAGCCATAGCACCAATGATCCCATCTGGAATTGACATGACTCCCACATTTCTTAACCCACTTGGAACAACACCAATAGTGCTGATAGGTGGTTTAAAGTCTGCAGCAGGACCAGTGAAAGCAACTTTTTTTGGATGTACAATCCCCCAGGCAATAGCTGACGCAACGATGATGACAATAGCATTTCTTAATTGTTGAGCGTAGAAAAACCACCATTTATGTTTTGGATATCTCTTTTGACCAACTTCGGTAACGAATTTCCAAAGGTATAAAATGAATAATGGGATTAAACCAAATGCTGCATCAGAAGTTGAATTTGGCAAGTTCTTCAAGGTATTAATGACAACCTTGTATGTTGCTTGTCTGGTATTGACCAATTTATTGTAACCCATCAAACCAGGAACTTGACCAACAATAATACTAAGGGCAGAACCTGACATGAAACCCATAACAGCAGGCACTGAAATGAATTCTAAAATGAAACCTAATCTTAAAATACCAATCGCAGCAGCAATACCACCGCAAATCAATGACAAGAAAGTAGCAATTTCTGGTGCAGAATACTTGTCGCCATATTGAGATTGAACACTGGCGATAACCTTGGAAACTTGTAATGACATAACAGCAACTGGACCAATAGAAACATCTTTTGAAGTTGCGAAAAATGAATAGATGAAAACACCAACAAATGAGGAATATAACCCATATTGGGCAGGTAAACCTGCCAATTGAGCATATGACATAGATTGAGGAACTAAAACTACCCCAACTGTTATACCAGCTACCAAATCACCATATGCCCATTTACCATTATAATGTAAGATCCATTTAGCAATAGGGAATAATGACACCAAATAATCAAGTACTAACTTCAAAGGATTGGCAAAAAGATGTTTAAACCAACCGAGAACAGTTACTTCATCTTCAATATATTCATTGATATGGTAGTTATTATTTCCGTTAACTTGAGGGTATTCATTATATGAATCGGGATATTCATGTGATTTCTTTCCAGCTAACTCCTGGTGAAATAAGTCTGGTACTTCTGACTCGGGACCATTGTAAGTAGCAATGGACTTCACTGTTTCCAATATGTTAGACATTATGATTGATAACTCTGGTTTGCGAATACTGCCAAGAAACTAAATATGCAAAAGAAAGTAAGGTTATGCTTCACTTTATATAATAATCAGAGACTGAATGATTTTGAATGAGACCCTTTGGAAAAGCCTTATCGACAATCGATGATGAAATTTTCAAGAATAAAAAATTAAAAGGAACTGTGGAGTGTGGATCCTTGTAACTGTGGTTGCAATAAACGGTTTGTAGATAATATGCCAAAACTAGATATGACTTAGTTTGATTATTGATTATCAATTCGTATTTTCTCGTTGAAGATTAAATGTGTTGTATAAGTAGTTGAAAATGAGTATTAGCTATGTGGGAAGAAGTAGAAGAAGTAGAAGACGAAGAAGAAGAGAAGAGAAGGAAGGCAAGAATTGCATTATGATTTTGAAAATTTTTATCGTTAATGAAATCATTATTAATCAATATGAGTCTATTGCCATTTTTGTGATTATTGTGGCTAATGAAACTTTTCTATATAATATTTATCTTCCACAGTTTTGAAATTGACGATTGACTAAATATCACGTGATTGGCGTCTATTTTAAGAAAAAGAAAATAAATATACCGTAACGGTGTTTTAACGTTCAGTACATTTCAACGATGATGTCACCGATGTCATTGCTTATCCTTGATCTATTCTCAACTATTAGGTTCTAATATAGATTTAAAAGTTTGTTCAATCCATGTGGGAGTATTCTCAAAATGTTCTTTTCGACAAAACTCAAATATTTTCTTTGTTTTTTTTGGCTCATTTGCATTGCAATACACTGAAACCCGGTTTCAACATGGAGATGAACAAATTTCTATAGCGCTAATGGCAGAAACTATTCTATTTGGCCGATTCCGGTACCGGTTTGGGTCTATTGTCTGGTTTGATGATTTGGTGTTGTCATTTCGTATGATTATTTAAATTTGATAAATAAATTTTTTGCAGCAATTGATTGTAAATATCACGTGATATTGGGCAATATCGTTATATGCAGTCTGATTTGCCTATCTCACGTGCTTTTTGATCAAATTCAAACTTCTTGTTTTAATCTTAATTATTTTTTAGCCTTCTCGTAAATTTTGATAGCTTTTGATTGATCCATGTCAATTTCATGAAATTTAAAAGGTTTCGCTTACCAGGATTATGTTGTTTGGTATTGTTGAATAAAGATTTTGAATATTACCCCAGACGCTGATTGATTACAAAATTACGAAATCTGAAGCCACATTAAAGGAATCGCTTCTTTTTTTTGCGTTTCTTAAGGTTCTCTTATATTCTTTTCATTTGCCAGCCGCACATGTACGGCATGTTGGTTATCTAGATTCTGAAAGTTTGACCCTTATCGCATCCTTATATGGATTCCTTAATAACTTTCCTGGAAGGAGAAGGCTGAAGGGAATCAAATTTTCTTAATTAATATTTTCTATATAACGCCTACTGTGGCAAATGAATCGATAAGTAGAGTTGAAGAGGGATTTTTCAATGACAGACTCCCGTTAAAGAACTTTTTAAGAAAATACCAAACTGACACATAACGAACAAAAGTTTCACAGATGAATTTGATTGGACCAAAAGCATGTGATATATTAAAAATTAATGAACATCTAAATAATAGAAACCACGAAACAGAAAGCTATTTAACTAGTTAAATTTTTGTCTTCAACATCGTCGACCCATTTTCTATATTGTTGTTGTTGAAAGCATTGATCCAAGAAAATCTTATACTTGGTGCTCAATAACTTTCTATCAGGATCGCTGTCCTCGTTAGGGAAAATAACCTTACCAGGACCTGTCATTCTTTCCATAATCTTCCATAAGGCGTCACCAGGATTCAGTTGTGCAGTCTTCTTCTTATGCATTTCAGTCAACGGTTTGATATTCAACTTACGGAATTGCTGAGATATATCTTGTTGGACATTTTGCTTGGACCCAAATGACAAAGTTTGATCTTCATCTTCTGATTCTTCATGCTCAGTCTTCGATATAACCTGTCTCAAAGGGGATTGTGAAAAGTAATCGGAAGCTGCCCCCTCTTGCATAGTGGATAATGCACTATGAGATCCAGGATTGTATGCCAATGTTGCCAAATTTGTAGTAGATGTAGCTGATGGTTGTGTATATGGAGAATGGATTGGTTCATCTCTGCTAGTGGCATTTGACAATTCGAGAGTCAAGTTAGATTCACGAATAGACTTACCTCTGTGAGAGATGTACTCTTGGACAGATTCTTCTGCAGCCACTGCACCCAATAATGCAGATCCAAACACAACAGCAGCATCAATATAACGCGGAATAACAATTGGTAAACCAGTACAATCGGCTAAAAGACGCATCAAAAGACCATTACGACATTGACCACCTGACATATAAATAGAATTGATTTGGTGACCTGATTTTTCCATCTCTTCTACAATTTGACGAGTTTGTTGAGCAATGAATTCACAAGCCGCGAAATATTGAATGGCAAGGTCATTGATTGAACTGTCCATAGATTGACCAATGATCGATGCCTTCATTCTTGGATCAGCAATTGGAGATCTGTTTCCATGGAAATCTCCATAGAAGAACATATGCTTAGCTAAGGATACAACAGATCTTTCATGTCTGTCAACTACCATATTTTCCAAAGTAAGGTTAAGATAGTCAAACTTTGAGACATTCGAAGCTTCCGCTGCACGGGCAAGTTCTTGAGAGGCCGGGTGTATAGAAAGGACATGTGCCAATAATTGACCAGTACAAGATTGACCTCCTTCTGCTAACCAGTATCCTTCAGCCATGACATCTTTATATGGTCCCCAAACACCTTGGACAAAGCAAGGATCTTTGGTCATGGCAATATGACAGGTAGAGGTACCTGCAACAGCAGCTAATCTTCCACATGACGTAAGAATTGAACCGTCGATGTGTGATTCTTGTAAGGTTGGAATTTCGGCTTTACCAGCAACAGTACCAACCCAACCGGCATAGGCGTCGATAACTGGGGATGCGACAACACATTCAGTAGTCAAACCTAATTCTTCAGCAGCATGTGCAGTCAATTTACCAACTACGTCACCAGCACTTAAATATTTACCATTCTTACCTGGAATACCACCTAATCTTCTAAAGTCATCCTCGACCAATTCTTCCATGTCTACCGATAACAAGAAATCTTTGGACCACCCAGTAGTAGAATCTTCAACTCCTAATGGTACAAACCCTTGCTTACAAACAACAGAACAGAAACTTCTAGTTTCAGTGTCACTGGCTTTATGGACCAAATAATCTGCCAAATCATAAAATTTACAATCTTTGATTCCACCAGGTTTATGATGCTTCAACCATTTCATTTTTGGCAATTCCATTTCAATTGACATTTGTCCACCAACATATTTCAAACAGACATCCCCAGTGGCATTAATGGCATCTGTTTCTTCTTCAGCACGATGATCCATCCAAAGAATTATATTCTCATGATCATCTGAAAAATCCGGACCAACAGAAACTGGCTGATCCGAAGATTCAGAAATTGCAACTAAGGAACAAGTTGCATCAAACCCAATACCAAACACTTCTTCAGGGTTTACTCCACTATCTCTCATACATGATTTGACACAAAAACAAATAGCATTCCAGATTTCAGTGGAGTTCTGGGTTATATAACTAGCTTTCAACTCATGCCTTGTGATTGGTCTTTCTGCAAGACCTAGAATGATCCCATTGGTATCGATAAGACATGCTCTGGCAGAACCTGTCCCGACATCAACCCCAATATAATATACATCTGGTTGTGGTGGTGGTAAGTTGTTGAAGAAGGATGAGGAACGTCTACCTAAGCCAGAATATGATCTTGATCTTACCATAGTTTAAGCAAGTAGTTGATTGGGGTAATTACTAGTTTTTGAAAGAAGAAAATCCAAACCAAATCTAGAGAAAAATCTAGAGTAATCAAAGGGGGTTTTAAATACAAGTGAAATTGAAGCGTGGTTGATAGATGAGTTGTGTTTCCACGGGTTTATATGCAGACTTTTTTGTAAATTGGTGGGGGAAGGTTAGAGAGAGAGAGAAAAACAACAAAGGAATTTGAATTTGAATTCTCGGAATAACTCCAAAAAGAATTGTCGGAATGATACAAATAACGGTTAAATACTAAATACCAAAAAAAAAACGCATACAACATTTACGATTAGCAATATCTTTCCGAAAGAATTTGGAGAGGTCCTAATTGTCTGGTATGTAAGATTTTTTGCAGGAAATATCTCGTATGATCATAAAAGTAGACTTTCTTATTTTTTCAATACCATCGAAGAATTCAAATTGCCTTCATTGTCCAAACTTTATTTGCATTCTAAAACGATGCGTTTCACAAGCCACTTATCGTCTTAAGTTAGAAGTCAGATATGTTGAAGAATTGAATAAGATTCTTATATCTATCTACCTCTGTCCAACCAGAATAAGCAGTAGAATTAGCTTGCGTCAGTTCAAATCTTAAACAATCGTTAGTTGCACACTAATGCATTAACTTTTGTCTGAAAAGTATAATAACAGCTCTAATAGTTAATTTCTTGAAAGAAAAATCCTTGCACCTGCGATGTCTAATACATCTTCTCCTTCTACTTTACTGGTTTGTTAATGGATTGAATGGGGAAGGTGTCATTTTGGTCAAGTATGCACGACCCATCCCAGGCGTTTTGATCTTCCTTAGTTGATCTTCTTTTACCCAGGAAAATAAGAACCAATAATATTTTCATTAAAGTAGAATTACTATTATACAACTTTTATTTAATATACACATGAATTGAAATGAAATGAAATGACATTAAATAAACTTGAAGTTTCTAGTTTTTCAATGGTGGATACTTTTCAACAGCTTCTACTAAAAAATCAAATTGCTCCGTGTTTTCAATTGCTGCCCTAACATGAGATGCACTAATTCTCTTGACCCCTTGTTTCTTAGCTTCCAAAATTGATACTTCGACTAAGTTGGCCATGAAAATTTCTAATGCTCGTCCAACTATTATAGGAGTTGCTTGGGCAACTTTCCCAATTTCTTCATCGCTTTGCATGATTTTCTTGATTCTTGCTGCTGGGAAATGAGTCTTTATCTTCTCAAATGATTCTTGAATCTTTTCTTGAGAAACAGTATCTGTATCTGATCCGTCGTTGGATTCTGTAGGTTGCTGTTCTTCATTTGGTGGGGTTGCTGTTGAATTGGTTGATGTTTCAACAACAGCTGTATCTATTGGTGGAGCATAGTTATAGGTGTAATCATCGTCATGATTTATTAACTGCAGTAAGTTAGACATCGTAAGCTTAATTGATGATTGTTATAAATTGAGGTATGTCGCAAATAAAAAATTGTCGCAAATTCTGATTACTAAGTGACATTAAGGAATGTCCTCCAAATCCAAAAAAAAAATGTGAAAATTGAGAAATTGTTTTGTATTTAAATACTTGTTGTCAATGTTATCGTGTTGTTTATTTTTTTTGCTGTGTGATGAGTGTCGTGTACTTGTGCCAAGTAATTTTTACAGAATTCAAAAATTCATACTGATTCTTCAGTTCTTTGATATAAATTACTCGCTATGAGCTAATCTCTAGTCCTGCTAGGTGCCCATCTTCTATATAATATCTCACTAACTCTATATTTACCAAATAACTTCTTAAACATCAATCCATCATCATCATAATTTCCATTGAAAATACCATCAAATTCAACTTGTGATGGGCAATCGACATACACTAACATGAATATTTTCTTTACTGTCCCTATCACTCTAGCTTTTGCAGCCATCTGAAACCAATCATATTGAACAGAGTTATCATTTGGTAATACCAAAACACAGTATTCCGCATGAATAAATGGTGGTCCTCTCTTGTATAATAAGAAATCAGTACCAAACTTAACCCCTGATCTAACACACCAACCTAATGAACGGAAATGATGATACACAACATAATCCAAAATAAATTTGTTATTGGGCTTAATTGGATTATTATCATTATTTAAACAACATCGCTTGAACAAATCCTGTAATGAATCAATTGTCGAAATTTGAATTGTGTTCAACGCAAATTTCAAGAAAAATGTTTCAACAGATTGCAAATGCAAGAATTCCAACTGAATAAGTTGACCATTTTCATCAATAATATCTTCATCTTCATCCCTTATAAAGGAAGATTCGGCATTATCATTCGAGATCTTTATTTGAGTATGTTTTCTCAAATTAGCTACATCGTTGCGCAATTGCTCTAATTCGATCATTTCATCTTGATTGATGATCCCTTGACGGGTTTTCAATTCAAGCTCTTGAACTTTAGATCTTTGTAATTTGAACAACTTCCTTTCATCACGTCTTAATCTCGTTAAATCTTCCATTGCAAGCTCACTTGAAGAATTTTCATCGAGATGCAATCTGGCTATGGTCCGTTCTTTCCAAGTGGGTTCAGAACGTGATAGAATACCCTTACCGAAAAATCCTTGTTGCCAAAGCTTTTTCATTTCATCCTCATCAATAACTTTAAATATCCCATCTTCGTAATGTACGACAACTGGTGATATCTCCAGTTCAGGAACTGTGTAAAGGGCATTGAATTGAATATATTTGAAAAGGTACCATATCCAAGAGATTGGATTATGCGGATACAATGTTGGTAGGTTTACGCCATAATAATCAGAAGTTAATGTGATTGGTAATGGTTTAGAATAAATCTTATTTAATTGTCTGTTATTACGTTTTCCCATTAATTCATCTGTAAACTAGTTAGTATTTTTTGGTTCAAAAAATGGAAAGGTTGGACAACTAACTTATACTATTTATCAGATACCGTTGTAGTCTATTGAGAAATCATGTGCTCACAGTGATCCGAGGATCTTAAAGACACTATTATCATATTATCATCATAAAATTAAATATCAGTTGCCTATGGTATTAATTAAACATACTGGTTGTATCAAGGTTATATCATAACTTGATTAGAACTGTCATTTCAAGAAGAAGAAGAGAAGAGGAGACTTTGGAAAGAGCTGTAATATAAGGCGGAAAAAAATTTTCAGTCTTTCAAAAAAGACCATTATCCGGGTAATGTATATGAATTTGCTTACATTAACAAAAAATAAAAAAAGGGCTACTCAAACCTGAACAATTTCTTACCATTCATAATATATGCCAGCACCTTCCATTTTCAGTCTAAGTTGGAGTGATTTGAAGCAAATTTTTCATGGATTTTTTGCAGGAGAGCCAACTTTCCTGGAAAAAGACTATCCCCGTTTGGATAACAAAGTGGTTATTGTGACTGGGGGGAACTCTGGAGTAGGTTATCAAGTTGTAAAATCCCTTGCTGGGACAACTAATGCAAAAGTATATATCTTTTCCAGGGATGAAGAAAAGGCCAGGAAAGCAATTGAAGAAATGAAAACAGAAATTGCCCAAGAATTTCTGAATTCAATAGACTCTGTCCATTTCATTAGAATCGACCTTAGTGATCTTACAAGTATAAAGCCAGCGGTTGAGGAATTCCTTGGTCAGGAAGAAAGGCTTGATATTATTATCCACAACGCTGGGGTAATGATGCCGCCCCGAGGATCGAAAACTAAACAAAACTATCAGCTCGAGTTAGGTACCAATGTGATTGGTCCGCACCTTCTTCAGCATTTCCTTGACCCTATCTTTATCAAGACGTCCAAAACTAATCCCCCCAATGTATCCCGAATAGTATGGGTCGGATCCACTGCGCATTTCTTTGCTCCGTACCTGGGCTTAAATTGGTCTGATCCCAATTATGAAAATTCCCCGAAAGCCTCCTTGAAGGAAATTTACAGCCAAAGCAAAGCCCTTAATATGATGCAGGCAATTGAATGGCACCATAGGCATCCAGAAGCAACTAATGTAGTAAGTTTATCTATCTGTCCTGGGTACTTATATACTGGACTTCAACGCAACACGCCTTTCTTTACTAATTTGGGATACAAATTAACTTTCTATAATGCGAAATATGGAAAGTATACACCGCTTTTTGCAGCCTTGTCTCCTGAGGTGACATCTGAGAAGAAAGGCGAACACGTCATCTCATTTGGACATTGGGGACATGTCAGGGAAGATATAAAGGATAAAAAGAATTGTGAAAGAATATGGGATTATTTGGAAGATCAAATCAAACAGTATTTAGATTAATACATGTATAGCCAAAATAACCAAAAAAAAAGCTCATGAGCTTCAAAAATAAGTCAAATACTTAACAGGTGCAAAAAAAAGAATCTGCCGGTCCCAGGAATCGAACTTGGGTTTATTCGGCCACAACGAATCGTACTAACCACTATACTAGACCGGCTAATTATATTTCAAAAAAAGCTCTACCATTGTTAGTTGCAATTAGAGTCACGTGATTTTTAAATTTCGTATTGACTCGATTTTGTTGAGCTATTGGACCTCCTGGTAATGTAATAGAGTATAATTACACAGTTTCATGTTAGATAATTGCTT
>LQMZ01001324.1:5079-15549 GCA_001655765.1 Hemisphaericaspora gorwae
ACTATATAATTAAATAAAGAATTCTATAGAAGAACCATGACTTTAAATGTTTCCAAATAAAGATTTTTCAATGTTGGTTTTGTCCCCGGGGACATTTTAATACATATATACGTACATTAAGATTATTAGGCCATCAATACCGCACGCTAAAAGCGAAATTGTTCGTATACATATTGAGACTGCGGATTCTTTTTTTTGCAGCTAAAGTCGCAAATTGTGGTGCAATACTCTTCACGTGCTGATACTTAGGGCTTTTACCTGTCAGTAGTGAAAAAAATTTTCAAGTCGCTTTGGAAGCACCTCCCATTCTCACTACCAGAGTATTTTTCAATCGAAATTCATTAATCTTCTTTTCAATACAGATTTACAAAGAATTATACTTTGACCATTAAATTCCTATCGTCAATAAAAACAAACTAAGTCGAAATGGGTGGTGCTCGTGAAAAGAAAGTTCAATACTTCGCTAAATTAAGAGAATTATTAGAAGAATACAAGTCTATCTTCGTCGTTGGTGTAGACAATGTTTCTTCCCAACAAATGCACGAAATCAGAAAGGCCTTAAGAGGTGATGCCGTTGTCTTGATGGGTAAGAACACCATGGTTAGAAGAGCTATCAGAGGTTTCTTAGCTGATTTACCAGAATTTGAAAAATTGTTACCTTTTGTTAGAGGTAATGTTGGTTTCATCTTCACTAACGCTGATTTGAAGACTATCAGAGACACCGTTGTTGCTAACGTTGTTGCTGCTCCAGCCAGAGCTGGTGCTCTTGCTCCAGTTGATGTCTGGGTCCCAGCCGGTAACACTGGTATGGAACCAGGTAAGACCTCTTTCTTCCAAGCTTTAGGTGTCCCAACCAAGATTGCTAGAGGTACCATTGAAATTGTTTCCGATGTTAAGGTCGTTGAAAAGGACTGCAAGGTTGGTCCATCTGAAGCTTCCTTATTGAACTTGTTAAACATTTCTCCATTCACCTATGGTATGACTGTTGTTCAAGTTTACGACAATGGCCAAGTCTTCCCATCATCTATCTTAGATATCACTGATGACGAATTAATTGCTCACTTCGTTTCCGCTATCAACACTATTGCTTCTATCTCCTTAGCTGTTGGTTACCCAACCTTACCATCTGTTGGTCACTCCATCATCAACAACTACAAGAACGTCTTAGCTTTATCTATCGCTACTGACTACACTTACGAAGGTTCTGAAGGTATCAAGGACAGATTAGCCAACCCAGATGCTTATGCTTCTGCTGCTCCAGTTGCTGCTGCTGCTGAAGAATCTGGTGCCGCTGAAGAAGCTCCAGCTGAAGAAGAAGAAGAATCTGATGACGAAATGGGTTTCGGTTTATTCGATTAAACTGAGAGATGATCATTTAAATTTTATAACATAAGTAGTATCATTTTAATTTTCATTTTTGTATTTCATATCTAATGATGAGTGTAGTTGCTGTGAATTGTAGATCTGTTTGTACTGATAGGGATACTAATCAGTTTTTTGGATTCTTAAATGGTTGCAAAAAAGTGAGAAACTCTGGCGGCTCCTCTCTTAGCAACAGAACATGGAAGCAAGCTTTTACCCTAGTGATTGTGCGTCATTTGACTCAGATATTACACTAACTGAAACTGCTTTAACTTCTTCTTCCATTTATCACTGTTTGGAAACCAAAGTACACTTTGATTTTGCCCGATTAATATCATTGATTGATGATGGCCCAGTTGAAAATCAAAATGAAGTGTTGATAATAGTTGACGAAGTTAGTACTATTCTAAGAAGATTAACACAAGCAAGTTCCACGGATCCCTTTCTAGAACAGAGCATTATGAATTTCCTAGCAAATAATGGTATTAGAAAAATCATTGAGTACTTGATTTGCACAAGTATGACATGTATTGATCCGAAGAATGGTAAATGGAGAAAAATGACTTCGTTGATTAAAACTTTGTATGAAATATCCCATATGAATAAGATTGGAATACCTGTTCAAATCAATATCAAAGTTTTAGATACCCTTAACAATGTTAGATTGCAACAATTAGATGATGTGGACAATGTAGTAGTTGGAAAATTTTCAGATACACTAACTTGGTCGAAGGTAAAGCGTACTACAAGAAATCGATTTGAAGATTTATCGATAGGTATTCCCATAACTGGAACACACATTGATAATTATTCTTCTTCTGATTTAAATCGAAGATTCAACTATAAATGCACTAACGATGCAATTAGAATAGTCCTTACTCGAACAAAGCCCGATCCCTTAATATTTTCACTTCTTGAATCTTTTCTTTCTAAGGCAATTAACAAAGCAGAAATTGGCAACTACTTCATCTACTATTCCGATTTATCTCTGAACTTGAAGAAAACGATTTCTATGGAGTCAATGGATGAAGAATCATTATTGTTAATCAAAGAGTCGTATTTGTCGGTCATTGAAATGATTGTGAGAGGCTCGAGCAAGGAGAAACAATGGTTTTCCTATGACCAAATCAAAAGGGAGTATTGTGAGATATTTGGTAATCTGCATATTGCAGATGATCTGAGAGATAAGACTACAGTCGTCCAAAATTCCGATTTTCTCTCGCATATTCCTACGAAGAACAACTACAAATATCACTTGGCAAGATCCTCTCTTGTGTACCCAAATTGGGTTAGAGAAATTGGATTCATTAACAGTAATGAAAACACAGAAACTGAGGTTCAAAATGAAGAAGAAAATAATAAAGCTAGTAGCAGTGCCATTTTCGAAGATGTTCAAACTCCACTAATGGAAGAAGATGTCGAGGAAGATAGCAGTAGCTTGAAAAATCCAAGGGTTAAAAACCCGCTTCGCGATCTTTTCAAAAGGAGAACTCCACCCGATGAAGCTAACACCAAAAGATCGCATTGGAGATTTTGGAAACGCAGCCGCCAGTGAATATTCCATCGCCTTCCTAATCAGTATTGCAATAATATATATTGTATTATATGTACAAGAAACCCACATGATATGTTATATAAACCTTTTTAATCTCTAACTCTAAAATATGGAAGCTTTTCTTCTTCAACCTCTTTTGATTCATTTATCAAAGGCTTTTCGACGACTTGTGACAATTTATTTGGCTTTGGCCAGACTTCTGGCAAGAATCCTGCTCTTTTGAACAACCAAGCAACCCTTTCAGTGGGGTTGGCACCAACTCCTAGCCAATACTTGGCTCTTGTGAGATCCAATTCAATATCTTTTATCCTCTTTTCTTGAATGATACCCGGAGCAACTGGAAGTGGCACTGGGTTGTAGGTACCAATGACTTCAATTGGCAAACTATCACGAGCTTTTCCTTTTGGAGTGACGACTATGTTATAGATGGGTTGGTGTTTTCTTCCAAAACGTGCTAATCTGATTCTGATATTGTCTTTACCGAGCTTTGCTCCTTTGGTCCAAGTTGACATCCTGTTAAATAATGGTAGTACTCCGAATAGTCTACTGCTGATATGTTCAATGTTGAACTAATGAGACTTCAATTGTTTAGGAAAAAAATTTTTAACTATAGCACGTGATTAAATTTCCATTTGGTAGCGATAATGGTGAAATCTTCGTCTTGTTACCAATGTAGCTCCCTAACAACATTCAAAATAATTAGATAATAGTCTTCGCAACAGGTTCTACGAGATGTTGATAGAAGGCGATTCTTTTTTACATAAGTAGATATACCCTCGCACGCATTTACTTTGGAAAGAAGAATATTCTTACATGACTGAAAATTGAACATCAAATACGATCTTTACTATATAATTAATTTACAACTGTATCACACTGCTATCTAAAGCTTCTTCTTGGCTTTAAATTTCTGCTTGGGTTTAGAAACTCTGCTCTTTCCAATAACCTTACCGCCTCTTCTTTTGTCCTTAGCTTTTGAGTCTTGCTCTTCTTCGTCGTCGGACCAATCATCTGTATCCTTTTGCTTCTTGAATTTCAATTTGTTTCTTTGACCTCTAACAGGAGCTTGTTTAACTGCATCCAAATACGCATCGATACCTGAACCTTTACTGGCCAATGGATCATCATCCTTATCTTCGCTGAAAACGTACTTACCGTTCTTAGTTTTGAATTCAGACTTTTTGGAGGCGACATCTGATTTTGTGAATTTTTTGGGTTTAGAAGATGAGATGTGAGCTAATGCATTTCTGTCTAACAAATTCAATGGTTCGTCTCCAGTTTCGAGAATGAATTGAGAAGCCTTAGAACGAAGTTTATCTTCATCATAAATTTCAACATCTTCTTCATCTGATCCGGAATCGTACAAGGCTTCTTCATATGCAGAAACAAATTTACGATCACCACTTGCCTGTTGAGCTTCGGTGGATGAAGCTTCTTCTTCTTGTCTTCTCTTTGCTCTGTTTCTGGTCTTTTTGATGTTTGCAATCAACTTCCTGTCTTCTTCAGGAATGGCTTGCTCAACTTCTTCAATACCAAACTTACGAATCAATCTTTCGAGAATATGTTTGACCTTAGACTTGAAGTGGCCCTTGTGTTCATGTGACCATTTCATCAACTTGGTCAAAAGTTCACGTAAGTTATTTTTAACCATGTCCTCTGGCAAGCAAAGAACTTCAACTTTAACAAATCCAATTGCTGATTTGGCAATTTCACGAGAGTTATGAGTAAGGAATAATTCGACAGTACTTACAATTTCCAATAAAGTTTCAATTGCGAGTACTTCCTTGAATTCAAACACAAGGCATGATATGGCAGTTATGGTGGCTGAAATCATATGTGGAGATTGAGCTGCTAAACCTGCACTAACCATAGTGAAATATTCATTCAAATTAGCTTCAGAATCAGGAACAGATGTATCAAACCCTGGAACTTTGCAATTCTGAATGATACCACCCTCAGACATTTTGTGACCCATTTGGATTAAGATTTGGTAAGATAAGTGACGGGATCTTTCATTGACATCCTTAGTTGCAAGGATGATTTCCTGCAAAATCGCGGGAATAAAGAATAATTCTGATTTTGGTAAAATTTCAAGGATTAAGCAGATGGCCTGTAATCTGGCTGCTCTGGCGGAGTTATGAGTGATTTCAGTTGTTTGAATAAGAACGCTTTCAATATCACCAATAAACTTCAATATCGATCGCTTCCCACCTTCAGTCTCAGCAAGCTTTGAAATTATTCTATAAGCACGTTTTTGTAGTAACGAATTATCTTTCATGATCACGGTTGTCGAGAAAATGGAAAAAAGTGCATTATGGCTTTCTTCTGGAACAAATTTACTCATGGCAACGATTAAATCCATCATTGTGATACTGAGCCTTGGAGTTTCATTCTTAGCTTGTTGTGGGGGGTTAGGGCCTTCTTCATCCATTGCATTTCTTAACAAGCCACAAACTTTATCAAAAGTACTAGCCAATTCATCTTTTGGAGCAATTTGTAAATAGGTGTCAATAGTTTCTAAGACGAACCCACGTGAATCTGGCAAGGTTGAAGAGAAAACATTGAATAAAACACTCAAGATATTAGATGCTTTGGTTTGTAAATATTCTAAGTGCTGCTTTGATTGTTCAATAGAGAATTCTTGTTGCATTAGTAAATCATCAGCCATGGCCCCCTCAGAATATGCGATGTTAGATTCGGCCAATAATCTTAATGCGTGACAAATTGGAACACGCAATTCAACTTTAGCATACATTAACTCGGAAAGTTTGACAGCGAAGGCGTCATCAAATGCGACTGGTAAATCCTTTGGCAAATCACAAAAGTGGGGCAATAAGGACCAAATTTGATCAACAATAGTTTGAAAGATCTTGACGTTCATTGATTCTTGGTTACCTGATTTAGAAATTTTCTCTTCAAAGAATTCAACAACCGGTAAGATATCATTCTTATAAAATTGCAATTCAGCAAATCTCACATTATCTCTCAATATTGGTAACAACCATGCTCTACCCTGAGAACCACCGGTTAAGTTTAACGGTAAAATCCCTAAAACGACTTGGGGACCCATGGTTGAAATTGCAGCAGCAATGACATCTTCGGCCTCCTTATTATGAGGAAAGTTGTCAGCTTCGTTAGTTCTCCAAGAACCCACTGTTTCCAAAATGTTGAGGAAATCAGGATTAGCACGGCCCCTTATTTTTAAAATGGTAGCAGTGATAAATTCCAAAACTTGTTGAGTGGCATGTTGGTATTTAATAGAAAGTAATTCCTTTTCAATCAATTCTGATATAAACGTAACAGTTTCGTCAACTAATTCATAGATTTCTCCTGTGATACTGTATTCCTGAGTTGGTTGCAATAAAAAATTATCAGGAATAACTTGGGTTATGATTGCGATCATACACTGTGAAGCAGATGTATAAATATCTTTGGAATCGGATCCTAAGAATTGGACAACAGGAGGTAAGATAGTTGGAATTTTCGCGATACAATCTTTTGGAGATAATGTGGCAAAACTTTCCAACGCCTTGGCAATGACGGCCAACCAAGAAGCGGCTAAATGAGAATCATTAATGGATGGTTTTAAATCAAAAAGAATATTCAAGACACGAGCAAACTTTTCAACATCAATTATGTTAGTCATTGATTTAAATAACCCTTCAAACGAACTGAATGCTGAGGAAACAAGATATTGATCAGAAGTTTTCGAGATTTCTAACAAGACATCACAAAGGGGTTCGATTTTGGTCAATGGCCATGAGTTAGCAGATGTTATAAACGTAATTAATTGCAAACAATGAATAATCTGTGAGTTCAATTCTTTGTTTGTATTCTTCTTCTTTTGATTGCTGGTATCATCTAACAATGAATGTAATTTATTCAAAGAAATTTCTGCTGCTAACCCAGAAGCAGCGTGTACTGGAGATGGCGAGGCTGGTGGGTTTGATAAGATATTACTAACTGCCTCTTGGGCTCTTCTTCTGACCTTTGGTCTTGAATCGAATGACAATTCTAACAACCCCAAGAATGCTCTTTTTGGGGAAATGTTTCCAGTGGAATTCCATTGTTTGTAATCTTGAGCTAATAACAAGCTTTCCAAAGCACCAATAGTAGATCTAATTAATGGTGCCTCCGATTCTGGGTGTGTTAAAGGATGTGCTAATTTAGCTAAAATTTGATTAAAGTTCTCTTTCAACAATGGTTTTGGAGTAAATGGGAAAACAAGGTCCAAAAAGTATGCCGTTGTTGCTGCTAAAGCCTTATCAAGGATAGTTTCATCATTAATACACTGGTCTAACAAGGATAAGAATGACACGAAATAGGCAGTTGCAGTCTTTTCATTATTTTGTTCTTCAATATTTTCTTCAACTGCTGATAAGATGATTGCCAAATGTTTCTGATTTTCTAATTTTGAATTTATTTGGGATCTTATTTTGGTTAACTTCTCATCCAAGACCATAGAGTCTATGGAAACACCACCATCTGGGTTACTAGCAGACATTGTGGGTTATTTTGTTGTTGATTCTCTGTTTGAAAAAGTAGCTCATCGTATGAATTTTTTTTTTTTCAAAGATCATCGCAACATTATGGATCGGACAATTTCTTAACAAAAAGGCAACAAAGAAATCGGCTGAACCTGTATTACTAAATACAACTGGTTTAATATATATACTTAAAAGTTACTATGCTTCCAAGTTCAACTCAGATAACAAATAATCGATAACATCAATATCCCTCTCGTAATTTGCTTTGGCATTCTTATACAATCGAATATCTTCAAAGTCATTCAAATTTCTGAATCCAGGATCAAGAGTCTCGAATTCCTCATGCACGGCATACTTCTTACTTAAATAATATCTAATATCATCGATTAACTCAATAGTATCTGTTTCTTGTCTCTGTTGGATCCTATCCGCGGACTCCGCTATCACTTGACTAAACTTGTTCCGTTCTTGTGGGTCATTGAAAATCTGCTCAAGATTGTATGCTAGTACTTTCGTCACATGATGCTCTAACTTATCACATCTGGTCAGCCATGAGATTCTAATTAGATCATATGGATCGACTCCGATAATTTTTTTGAATCTTTGGAATTCGGCAAAAGAGAATTGTGTAAATTGCGATGTGATGGTGACCGCACACATTGTTTTCAATCTATCCAAAAGTAATTCATCGGCTGCGAATAACAATTCAATACTTAATGACAATGGGATTTGCTTCACGTCGTCATGATAAAGATAAGATAATATCATTTCCGCGACTTCCTGGTTGGCAGTACTTGTACATAGCTGAACTATTGGTAAATTCTCCTCTTGGAATTGTGGTCTATTGATTATTTCCAAGTTCATGCGGAAATCTTTATATGTGGGAACTTCTTCCTGTGAATATTTAAATATATCCGATTTAAACATCGTATCGAAATATTCAGACCTTGCAATAACAGATTTATGTACAGGATAATAGATTATTGATTCTGACTCACTGTCTATACATGCAATAATAATATCTGGGATAGAATCAGCCTCAAGGAGGGATTCTTTCGCTTCTTGAGAGAGATATTCTGAGCAGTCAATATCTTCAACATCCACATCCTCGTCGAGATTGAGCTGACTCGATATTTTCTCCTTGCAGATCGATTCTTGAAGAAATTCATCTAGTTCCTTTCTAGCTGTTTCGACAAACTTGAATGCTAGATCATGTTTCATCTTTGCTCTTTCTTTATCATCTTTCAACTTCTTAATACATTCAGTTCCCTCTACGAGATCAATCAATCCGTACTTCCTAGCCAAATCAATAACTTCATCTTGGGTCAGTTTGTCATCAATGGAAATCGCATCTGTACGAAGATATATATAATCAATGATAACTTTGAATGCCGAAGGATTTATGCTTTTGGGCATATCAACCACTGTAAGATTTGACCAATCCCCAAGCAACTTCTCCCGGAAATATGGGATTCTAGCCATGAGTAGAAAACGATGTATTGTAAATGACTCACTTTGAAACCGCAACATGATGTCCTGTGTAACCATGGTCCCCGGCAATGGACTGAACAATGATGAAATGTGTCCAGCAAAAGGTTGTGTCACATCCACTGCCTTAGATATGTCAAAGCTTAATAGCAAGTCTCTAATTTTGTCTGTGAGTGCTCCATATACACAACGTGCACCTTGAAACGTGTCTCTATCGCAAGTGGCACCTCGTTTTAATAATAACTCAACAATCTCGTAATGTCCACATAAGGAAGATAAGATAAGCGGAGAATAGTCATGTTCATCCATTTGATTAATGTCCAAGTTTGGAGTCGAAAGCAATGAATCTACAGATTCAATATCGCCTATTCTACAAGCATGGCAAATCTCTCTAAATGCTTTCGCTGATTCTGGATCTTGATTGTCTGCAGTTGTTGATGTAGATGCTATATCTGTTTGACGAAGCGATATAAACAGGGATGGAATTGATCCGTACAGGTCGGGGGAATATTCCCGTGAGTTTTCATCAGTTGAACTAGGCATGAGACCTTAAAGATATCTATACGACCATTGATTGTATTTATATGTACACCTGGTGGTTTAAATGGGAATTGAGATAAGCTTTAATCGTCTGAAAAGTTACAATGACTTTAGAAATGATTTCTTCGTAATCAATTGGGTGAAAGAAAAAACTGGAATTGCTAGAAAAAACAATGAGCTCCAACCGACGAAAGTTTCCTTCCTCTACAAAGCCATGTACTATAACCAGGTGTGTTTATTCAATATAAAGTATATCTAACTATAAGATTAACTTGTGGAGATTCAATTCTCTTCATAATTTGGAGCAATTGTGGAATTAAAATTCGTTGTTCATCTGTAGTACTTTTGAATTCTCTTTATAGCCTTCATGTATATTGGCCCAGTTCTTCGTCTTTTTAATCCAACCATCGCCTTCCTTCTGAACCTTTTAATAAGTGAAATATCATGTATTCTCCCTGGTAGTGACTTTATCTTAAATTGAAGTCGTCCCTGGAAACCCTTTAGCAATCTTTGAAAAGATCCTACCCTTCTCTTCACTCCAGGGACCATTGGGAGAGATACCGGTTCCATTCAAGAATCTTGGGACTTTCAAATTCAATGGTAGTTTAATATTCATTTTTCTAGTTGAAACTGTAGTCAAAAGAGGGTACCATATTTCTAATATATTGAGGAATTAGTTTGGTATGAAGATCTTAACATTTCGAATTTCTGAATATTCTTTTTAGATTTAAGGGGATTGCATATCAATAAATTCTTGGTGGTTGCTTCCATTTCCGAAATTTGAAAGAAGTAGATCTAGTAGTATGTTGGGTATCATAGATCTTAGATATTTCTCTTTCTGGGATTATTTTGACTCATTGTTGTGATACTTATCTCCCCACCTATAAACAAAGTCAATATCATTTTCTATTACCTTTTAGCAGAGTGGAAACTTCGCATTCATCGTAGGAACCAGTTTTGATGATTGAATTCGTCATATAAAAGAAAAGTTGTCTTTTGATTAGACCTTGTTGTCCCGAGTAGTATCTTCATTGAGTG
>LQMZ01001413.1:0-42892 GCA_001655765.1 Hemisphaericaspora gorwae
CAACAACAAGTTGCTGCTCAACAGGCTGCTGCTCAGCAGGTTCAACCAAAGCCTAATGGTTTGCCATATGGAAACTACCCACAAACAGCGGTCCCATCTCAGGTGCCACCAACCACTCAAAACTTGCCACCGCCAATCAAGCAAACTCCTCCAAGTCAAGAAGTCAAACCAATTTCTCCTCAAGTATTAAAACCTGAAATCGCTAAACAAGAAACAGTTTCTGCAGGCACTATTCCTGAAACCTCGACAGCTTTAACTGTTATTGACAAATCTCAATACATTGTCAATCCTGCTCAAAAGGCACTTCATGTTAAGGAAATCCCACCATTCTTATCAGATTTAGATGTTTCCAAAGCAAACCCTGACTTTAAGAAACAAATGGCAGAATATTATGTGTTGTATAATCCAGCATTCAGCCGTGATTTGGATGTTGATTTGATCCATTCTTTGGATCATTCCTCTGTTGTTTGTTGTGTTAGATTTTCGAAAGATGGTAAATTTATTGCAACTGGTTGTAACAAGACTACTCAGGTTTTTAATGTCGAGACTGGTGAATTGGTGGCTAAGTTGGTTGATGATAACAATTCAACTGATGCCAGTGCAGCCAATGGTGGTGAGAATGCAAATAAATCCGGAGAAGGGAATGAATCTGCCGATGCAACTGCGTCCTCTGCCAACGGTGATTTGTACATCAGATCCGTCTGTTTTTCACCAGATGGTAAATTGTTAGCTACTGGTGCCGAAGATAAATTAATTAGAATTTGGGACTTAACAACCAAGAGAATTATAAAGATATTAAGAGGACATGAACAAGATATCTACTCTTTAGATTTTTTCCCAGATGGTGATAGATTGGTTTCCGGTTCTGGAGACAGAACTGTCAGGATTTGGGATTTAAGATCATCTCAATGTTCATTAACTCTTTCAATTGAAGATGGTGTCACTACCGTTGCTGTCTCTCCAGATGGTAAGTTAATCGCTGCTGGTTCTCTTGATCGTACTGTTAGAGTGTGGGACTCTATTACAGGATTTTTAGTTGAAAGATTAGATTCAGGTAATGAAAACGGTAATGGTCATGAAGATTCTGTTTATTCAGTTGCATTCTCGGTCAATGGAAACCAAATTGCTTCTGGTTCTTTAGATAGAACTGTCAAATTATGGAATTTAGAAGGTAAGCCAGCACCACACTCAGATAACAAGAAATCAAGCTGTGATGTTACTTATATTGGTCATAAAGATTTTGTTTTATCTGTTTGTTGTACACCAAACAATGAATACATTCTTTCTGGATCCAAAGATCGTGGTGTTATCTTTTGGGATCAAATATCAGGTAATCCATTGTTAATGTTACAAGGTCATCGTAACTCTGTTATTTCTGTGGCTGTCTCTTTGAATTCACAAGGTACTGAAGGTATTTTTGCTACAGGCAGTGGTGATTGTAAGGCCAGATTATGGAAATGGACTAGAAAGTGATCAAGTTCTAAGAAGAAAAAATTTTAAGTATTCATTTCAATTGCTTTGTCATTCTATTATTGTCCTGTTTGTGTTTTTTGTATCATTTTTGTTTGATTTATATGTATATGTAATAATATAAGTTGTAGTTCGTTAATCCAACTATTTACAGGCGAATTATGTACGATGATTTTATACGACGCGGCCGTTGAATGAAAAAAAAAATGGATTGTTCAAACCCGTTGCATTGAAAAACTGAAAGTCGCTTTTTTCTAATCACCACTTCATTTATTCAATCAAATAAGCAATGTATTCGGCATCCGTCACTGCTCCCGTCAACATAGCGGTATGTAGAGTTTCAATTATTAATATAAAAATGCAATATACTAACAAATCTAGTATAGACCTTAAAATATTGGGGGAAAAGAGATAAAGATTTGAATTTACCAACCAATTCTTCAATTTCTGTTACATTATCCCAAAATGATTTAAGAACTTTAACTACTGCTTCGGCCAGTGAATCTTTTGTCAAAGACGAACTATGGTTAAATGGAAAATTAGAATCTTTAGACACTCCAAGAACTCAAGCTTGTCTTGCAGATTTAAGAAAGTTAAGAGCCGACTTGGAAACCTCTGATGGTTCGTTACCAAAATTATCACAATTCAAATTGCGTATTGTTTCGGAGAATAATTTCCCAACTGCGGCGGGTTTGGCTTCCTCTGCTGCTGGGTTTGCTGCCTTGGTTACTGCAATTGCCAAATTGTACAAATTGACCCAAGACATGTCTGAATTATCCAAAATTGCAAGAAAAGGTTCCGGGTCTGCTTGTAGATCATTATTTGGAGGATTTGTAGCTTGGGAAATGGGTGAACAAGACAATGGCGAAGATTCTAAAGCAGTTGAAGTTGCTCCTTTGTCACATTGGCCAACCTTGAAGGCTGCAATTTTAGTCGTTAGTGATGACAAGAAAGATACCCCAAGTACCACTGGTATGCAATCTACCGTTAAGACCTCGGATTTGTTCCAACATAGAATTAATGAAGTTGTTCCTAAACGATTTGAAGAAATGAAAAAAAGTATTTTGAATAAAGATTTTGAAACTTTTGGAGAATTGACTATGAAGGATTCAAATTCGTTCCATGCAGTTTGTTTGGATTCCTACCCACCAATTTTTTATCTTAATGATGTTTCCAAGAGAATTATTAAATTGATCCACAAGTTAAACGAACAGGAAGGTAAGATTATTGCCGCTTATACTTTTGATGCAGGTCCAAATGCAGTTATTTACTATGATGAATCCAATGAATCCAAGGTGTTAGGGTTGCTTCACACTTATTTCCATCAAGTTGGAGGTTGGGAGAATATGGATATTTCCAAATTAAACCAAGTTGACATTGAAGGTACTGCCTCTGATATTTCTACTGGTGTTTCTAAAGTTATTTTAACTTCTATTGGAGAAGGTCCTCAAATTGCTACTGAATCTTTAATCGATCAAGATGGAAATGTTATTGCTTAGATTGAAACGCCTATATACTAATACATATAAAAAATCAAATTAAATAAACTGCAAAATGACAGAAATATTGTTCTTTCTAATAAATTCAAATACTAAAAGACTTTTCAACTTGTAGAACGATATCTTTTAACTCTTGCAAATCGTCCCCATTTTCAAAATGATTCTTCAAGCTATTATTATAGATTTGTAAAATCGATTCCATTTTTTTTAATTTTGCGTTACTCTTGCCCAAATCATTTTCTAATTTCTTAATGCTGTCTTGCAATTCCAACTGTGCCTGTTTCTTGCGCTGACGACATTTTGATGCTGCAACTCTGTTCCTCTCTAATAGACGTTCCTTTTTCCAGGCTGCAGTGCCTGGTATAGGTCCATTATTTGGATTAAATATAACTTCATTGTTGTATATCAATTGATGATTGGGTGGGGGAACACCGGCGACATCTGTTGCCATACGTGCTGCGTCTTGTTGTACAGCGCCTTGTTGAACAATCACACCGGGGGTAGGTTGTATTGAAACGAGTGGAGATAAATTGTTTGAATTGATGTTATTTGATAAGGGTGATAACGCCCCTGGTGCTGCAGTTGATGGATCAACACCTGATTGTAATTGTTTCATATCTACCATACTTCCAGTATGTGGTCTACCAAACTCGGAAAGTCTATTTGCTGGTGTAGGGTATATTAAATCTTGGTCGACAGTTGAACTCATATCATCATTTTCAAAATATGCTTCATGGTTCACTATTTGTCCAATTTGACCATTGGAAATAGAAATTCTTCTTCTTCTTGGAACTCCATCAGAGGTCAATGGTAATAGCAAAGTTGAGTCAAATATTGGTGGATTTGTAATTGGATAGGAGTTCACATCAAAGGGACTATGTAAACTAAAATCGGGATAGTTATACCCTTTGTTTGTTGGTCTATAATTTGTCTGAGACGTAAGTACTGACTGTGGGCTCCTTGTTGTAATTGGGGTGTTCGAAGCTTCGCTTGGAATTGCAGACCCCACAGCAGTACTATTAATACTGTCCGTCTCTAGTTGTATACCTGAAGACAATTCACCTAATAAAAGATTCTGTTCTTTGGCAACTTCCTGATTCAATATCTGCTGTTGCAAAGTTTGTTGGACTTTCTGCTGTCCTTCCGCCTGTAGAAACCCTTGTTGCTGTTGTTGTTGATTATATGCAATTGGATTGGAATTCATATCTTATTATTCTCCTTATCTTTTAGATTTTATTACTAATTGTGAGATCCTCTAATAAAGAACAAATAAAAGGGGCGAAGTGATGGTTCAGTTGAATACAATACAATTGGTTAATTGGTGAACTAATAACTAAATTTGTTTAAAATGTCTTGTTATGGCTTAATCAGAAGTACCACTTGGTGATTGTAGCGTATTAAGTATGATGAAAATTTATGAAGAAAGATTAAGAAATAAACAGAAAAAAGGGAAGGCTCGTTGCATCCTTTTGATATTTAAACTGAGAAAACGGAAGGAAAAGAAAAAAAAATAAAAAGAAAAGCTTCAAAGAAGAAAACCATTCACTAAAAAATAATTATTAGCAAACAATGAAAAGAAATGACTTTATCTATTACTTTTGAGAGTGGGTCATACATCCGTGAATATCATATCCCGCAAATATCAGATGATAATCTAATATTATAGTCATCTAAATTACTACATCTATTGTTTTATTTAGATTAAATTATACTTTTAAATGCACGGATGACATTTCATTTTGTAATTATTCATTCATAACTAAATGATTTAGCCGCACCAAACACTTTGGGATATTTCTTCATTGAAACTAGCCACAGTACAATTATTAACTGCTACCTTCATGTTCTGAATAGGCGCATGAATTGTATCCTCCACTTTCAACTGTTAGTATGAGCCCAATACTTTAAGTTTTTTTTTCTTTATTGCACCACAGTGGGTCTTTGTCAATGATCCTTTTATACCAATCTTGCAATAACTTTCGGTTGCTATCGGAATGAAAATTATATGAGGTTAAATATCGCTCTTTATGTTTCGCGATTGCAGTGTACACGCATCTACAAAGGCTTGGTATAAAAGAAGTTAAAACTAAGAGAATTTATAAACACAAACTATCCACGATGTGAGCTGTAAATTAAATTTTGCCTGCACGATATTTACTGCCAGTAACTTTTTAAGTGCTGCAATTTTAATATAAACTGAAATCACTCTTCAAAAAAAAGTGGTTGTAAATAGTTCTATTATCATGTTTTCGCTAAGGATATTGCTAGCATTAGTAATACTTAGATTGAAACAGCAAACTAATAAAAACATTGAAGGTTAGTAGTCAAACCTCGTTATAGCTCTCTTAGAGTATGCAACTGACAATTCATATAGAGATTATATCTGATCTTATTGATCCAATTGAAATTAAAATGAAAACAATACTTTCAAAAAATTATAACATTGAATATCATAATTACGATCTTACAACGGCAAATAATAACACTACCAATCGTCAAGAAATGTTCACCATTGTTCACTATCTCCAATCCTTACCTTATCTGAAATATCGAGACCAGTTAATAGTCCTCTTTGTCAACAAGATTAAGAGAAGTATACAAAGTAAAATTCTTTCAAATTCTCTACAGAGAGATTTAATCAGATGCTTTCAAATGATTGTGACCAATTCATCTGATTCGAAGGTGAGGTTATTGTGGTTCTATCCTATATTTTTTAAGTTTAATCCTAGACAAGTTGAATCTTTCTGTTTATCTAACATCTTAAAACTTATTCATATAAAGCAGAAAGAGATAGGCTTCCCAAATTCAACAATTCAAAGCATCCTCGATTCCCAAGTTTTAACTCAAAATATCGCGTATACAGATTTTAATGCGTCTTTTAACTCCAACTTTAACTTTTTACTTCTATTACACCTAAAGGTACTTGCTGAAATCAAATGTCAAAATGTCAATGTTTTGAAAAGCTTGCTAATTCTCTATAATAATCCATCTATTTTACATATTTCATTGACTTGCCGCTGAATACATATGTCGCTCCGCTTAATAAAGTGGTCATTGCAACCAATCCGCCCAAACCCAGATAATACAAATCTAAATTTGATACCCAAGCTTCAATTAAAGGACGATACACCAAACTTCCAATATAAAACATTTGCAATCCCGTATTAACCTTACCTAATAAATTTGGGTGGACACTAATTGTTGGGGATTTTCCTATGCTAACAAATTTTTTCAAAGTTTTTGGCTGATCAAGACTTCTCCAACGATAATAGAATGACATAAAGCTTAACATTACGTCTCGTCCAATAATAATAGTTGCTATTGTTAATGGAATTGAACTCGCATACGCTAATGATAGCGTACAGACGGTCATTAGAAACTTATCAGCTAATGGATCAATAATAGATCCAACAATTGATTTCATATTGAATTTTCTGGCAATATATCCATCAATAAAATCAGTTACACATGAATATGTGAAAAGCAGCAATGCGGTCTTAGCCTCTCCTTGGATGATGAAGTATCCAATAAATGGGGTAGCTATTATTCTTGTATAAGTCAAAATATTAGGAATTGTCCATAATTGGGAAGAAGTCTTGGTGGGCTTGGAAGGTTTGTTGGAGATCTTTGATTTCAGATTAGCCTCTGTGGATAAGAATCTAACTTGTGATTTTAAAACGCTGATTTTTGGAACATAACGGAATATGCTGGTATTTATCAACCTCGGTTTTAGTATCCCTATCGGGTTTATTGTCCTTACTAGCATCTTAATTGTTTTTCACCTGGGTATGCTAATTTACATAGTGTGAAACAATTGAATTTTTTTTTTTTTCTTACCAGGTGCAATTGGTTCCAAATATTCGAAATTGGATCGCTGGTCAGGGAATCGCAAAACCTTATCCCAACTTCACTGGTGCTGTGGCTAATACTTGCAATGTTTTACAGGTTGAGTATATAGGAAAATATAATGGTTATGTACAAGGTATAGAATAAGCTAATTAGCTGAAGATGTATGGTGCTTTATACTTGTTAAATTAAACAACTCTAAAACATAAGAAATTTAATCATTCTTAAAATACAAGAAGCTAGAAATAATCGAAAATAGCAAGCAAATAAATAAAGTGGTTTTATTAGTACTTTTACGTCATTTTGGGGTTGAAAAAACTAGGACAGGTAATTTTCTCCGGTGTTGCGGGTCGTAGTTCTCGGAGGAATGGTCATTGGTTCTTACTTGTTGTATAAGAGAGCTGTTCAATTCACAAAATTTGTATCAACAAAACGAAGTAGTAAATTGATACCCTCTTTTCCATCTGAACTTTTAATTTTTCTCATTGTTGCCATTGGAAGAAGTTGATCATTTTACACCTACATCGGAGTTTTCGCTTGATTCATTGTAAATGTCAATTGCGTGAACCAGTGCCTGTCTTGTTGTCTCCTTAAAATCGGAATCTAGATGTTCCTGTTTCTTTGAAGGTAGAAACATAGAGGTCCAGACTGCATATAGTATTCTACCATATTAAAAAAATTTTCTTTTGATTTCCAATCCATTTCACTTCTATGAAAAAAAAACTATCAACGCGAATCTCACAACAGTTGATACTCACCATTCATCATCGGCCATGTCACTTAAACTCCCTCAAGCCCCAAATGCTGGTTTGTTCAAACAAGGATACCAATCTTTCTCGAATGCTGATGGTGCCATTGTGAGAAATATCGAAGCTGTTCGTGAAATATCTTCAATTTTATTGACTTCGATGGGTCCAAGTGGAAGAAATAAGATAATTGTTAATAAATTAGGGAAGAAATTTATCACCAATGATGCGGCCACCATGCTTAATGAGTTAGAAATTGTTCATCCCGTTGTTAAAATATTGATTATGGCTTCAAAACAGCAAGAATTTGAAATGGGTGATAATACTAATTTAGTTATTATCCTAGCTGGTGAATTTCTTAATGTTGCTGAAAAATTATTATCCCTTGGATTGAATGTGACTGAAATTATTCAAGGATTTAACCTTGCAAATAAGTTTGTAATGGATACCTTAGATAAATTGGTGGTTAACGAAGTTAAGTCATTTTTAGAGGAAAGTGAATTAATAAAAGCAGTCAAACCAGTCATCGCTGCTAAACAATATGGATATGAAGATTTAATTTCCAAATTGGTCGTTCAAGCTGTTAAATCAGTCATCAACCCGAAAAATCCAAAATCTTTCAATATTGATAATATAAGAGTCGTTAAAATTATGGGATCTTCTTTATCTCAATCACAAGTGATTAAAGGTATGGTTTTCCCGAGAGAACCTGAAGGGTCAGTGAAAAACATCAGTACAAAATCCAAAGTTGTTGTATTTACATGCCCGATTGATATTTCTACGACTGAGACCAAAGGAACTGTGTTGTTACATAATGCTCAAGAAATGCTCGATTTCACAAAGGGTGAAGAACAACAGTTGGATCAAGCATGTAAAGAAATTAGTGAAGCGGGTGTTAAGGTTGTGATTGCTGGCTCTAATGTTGGTGAATTATCTTTACATTATTTTAATAAATATGGTATCTTGGTGTTAAGGGTTCCATCCAAGTTTGATTTGAGAAGGCTTTGTCAAGTATGTGGTGCCACTCCGTTACCAAGATTGGGTGCACCAATGCCTGATGAAATGGGTGAAATTGATATAATTGAAACCAAAGAAATTGGTGGAGATAGAGTCACCATCTTTAGACAAGATGAGTCAATTTCAAGAACTGCCACCATTGTGATCAGAGGAGCTACCCAAAATAATTTAGATGATATTGAAAGAGCAATCGATGATGGTGTCAACTCTATTAAAGGTTTGTTAAAAGATAACAGATTATTACCAGGTGCAGGTGCAGTAGAAATTGAATTAATTAAGAGAATTACAGCCTATGGTGAAAGCACTCCAGGTTTATTACAATTGGCAATTAAAAACTTTGCTAAAGCTTTTGAAGTTATTCCAAGAGTGTTGGCCGATACTTCTGGTTTTGATTCGTCTGAAATGATAAGTAACCTTCATGCTGCACACGCTAATGATGATGGGTTATCCATGGGGATTGATATTGATTCCGGTGATTTGATAGATATTTCAGATAATGGCATTTACGATTTATTATCTACTAAAAAGTCTGCAATTGATTTGGCTGTAGATGCGACAAATACTATTTTGTCAATTGATCAAATTATCATGGCAAAGAGAGCTGGTGGTCCAGTTATGCCAAAGCAAGCAAGACCAGGTAATTGGGATCAAGATGATTGAATTTAATACGTATATATATATAGTCTAGGGTAATGATTTTCCAATCTTAATAAAATCACTGATTTTTTGTAAGTCCTTATTTCCTTCTTCGTCTTCTACTCCACCACTTACATCATAGCCAATCACATTCTTGATCAGCTTGGTGTCCATTAAATTACCTGGATTAAGACCTCCGGCAAGGATTACCCTGGCAAAGCCAAGGTTATCACTTATGTAATCCCAGTCAATAACTTTTCCTTCGCCTCCTGCATCAGAATCCAACAAAGGTAAACTCAAACTTCGCTTGTTCATTAATTCAGTCACATGTTGCTTTAAATCATCAAACTCTTTAGGTATCACATATCTTGGAATTATTCCAAAACATGCATCAAAGTTTTCGTCAATGAACTTTAGCTTATCTTCATTACCGTGCAATTGAATGAAATCAAGTTGAAACTCCCTGGCAATTGAAAATACCTCTTGTAATGATTGGTTTCGGAAGACTCCTACCAAGAACGGGCCGTTGTCAATTAATACTTGCGATACCGCTTCGAAATAGTCGATGGGGTTCTCGAATGATTTTGTTAATAAATATTTTTGAATTTGTTTGGGTGTTTGAAATTGTCTATTCCTTGATTGCCTGGCGCTTTTCACTTTTTGAGCAATCTTCTTGGCGACTTCATTAGAGATTGTTCTTGATCTGTTAGGCACAAGAATGCATCCCAACAAATCTGATCCGTTATTGATGGCGCAAGTTGCTGCTTCTTCCGTTTTGATTCCGCAAATCTTAACTAATCGTGGCATTCTATACTTCAATCCGAAGAAGAAACAATGACTAAAGAATCTGTCAATTACAAATATTTTTTTTTCTATACAATTTTACTCTGCATTATCCTTACGGAAAAACTTACCAAAGCTCTTTATATTCTCATTGAATTTGTTCACATGAGTTTCTCCGGTCATGGCAAATTCTCTCAAGTTCTTTTCAAAATTATTCATCTTGACTGGTAAAATCTTTGGAGACTTCACATCAGGTATTGGGGTTGAAACTCTTGAAGAGGGAGCCGATGACATGATTGATTCGTCGTTATCTTCCAAGTTCATTAACAATTGGCAACTTGTAATCAAAGTCCCATCATCGATGGTCAATTGCAATTTAAAATTATCTACGTAATTGTGTTGGGCGCTTTTATCTATCTTCTTCATGTTCAAGACTTTAATGAAATTTTGAATTGACTTATCACCAATTAATTCAAAGTAGCTCTCGATAGTATTTTCTACTGGTAGATTTGGTACCATTAGCAATTTCAATAACGATTCCAACTCGTGAAAATGATTATTGACGAATTTCTGATATGATTTTGAGCCTCGGGATTCCGTTGGTTTGGAATCATCATAATTTGGGTCTGAGTACAATGGGAGTTTCAAAGCTAATTCTTTCAAACTAGAAACATCGATAAGAATCTGTTCATAACTGGAAACATTCAACGTCTTAACCAATCTCAAATTATTTGCAATTGAAGTAATCAACAATTCAACTAGCTTATCATTAAAGTTTCTGATGTAACTGTCTCTAATAATAAGAGGTAGAGCAACCTTGATGTTCTTGACAGTCACTTTCTTTAACTCTACCATATATGACGATACATCATTAATGGAATCTAGCTCCTGCCAATTGAAATTAACAAATTCTCGCCAACAATATTTGTAATCATTCGTTAATTTCACAAGTAAAGTGGAAATGCATCGATTTATCAATTGAAAGTATGTCTCCTTGCTGGAGTCAAATGATGGTAATCGTGGCTTATACTCTTGTTTGATTATATTTCCAAACTTTTCATTAAGATCGTCAATATTATTGATAATGTAGTCGCCAGTATTTAAAATCATAGTCAAATATTTCAATGATTCAACTCCGCTTCCTAGTTCGTTATCACTCTTTGGCATCAACGATAATAGAATTCGATTGTGATACTCAACTAAGTATTTGTTGAATACATGAGCCAAATCTATCAAAGTCTCGCCATTGGTTAACTTCAATATTTGTGTTAATATCTTATGGAAAATCTTAAATAATTCTGTGCATGAAACTGCAATATTTGGAACGTTGTTCACACGTAAAACTGTCGCCAAGTCCTCTTCATCTTTGAATTCGGGTGGCAATTGTGAGGTTGATGAAAATTCTAATAATTTATTATTAAGATGCTTTTCTTGTTCCTTTACCCAGACTGATAGATGAGGTTCAAAAACCAGAGATATGAGCTGATTAAACTCAGATGTCTGGAACGTTTGGTTTAATTTTCGTTCAAATTCTAATGTTGTTGTTAAATTTTCTAAAAGTATTTTCGAGGTAGGTTTCGATCTAATTAATAAATTGGTCAAATCTTGTTTGGTCAACTTGCAGAACATTTTGGTGATTTCCACCTCAATTTTCCAGTTATTGGGGAATGCATGAGTATACCTCGCTTGTACTTCTTTTAGTATCTTGTTAAAGTAAATATACCTCCGGTCTAAATTGTCTAATGAACCAGCTTCATCTAAATTGTTGAAAATGGCTTTGATGTCTTTTAGTTGTAAGTTATAAAACCAATTCAATAATTTGTCCTTATATTTTAAATCAATCAATTCTAAAATTTGACAACCATACACCAATTGCTCTTCTTCTCGTGCATATCTATGTTCGATATAATCTTCAAAATCAATGAAAATATCGTCAATTAACTTGTTCTGCGTGTTAACTATCATTAAGTTAATCTTGTTAATTTCATCGATTGATCGATATGGTTTGAAGAAAGATAATAATTCCTTCATTACACTAAGCAACAGCAAGGTCTCCCTATAATTATGAGCAGATACAATATTGCTAAGGGTATTGTATGCATTGATTAACATTTGAAGTCTTTTTAATATGGTCATGGATAGTACGAGATTCTTTTTGTAACAATCTAACTTCTGAATTGAGCTGGTCATCAATGTAATTGACTCCTGTGTAGCTGTGGAATTCGATTTCACCTGATATATGTTGTCAATCAATGAAGTAATATCTTGGCTTAGTGTAGTTGATGTATTTGCAGAATCGTATTCAACGATACTAGCCCTGAGTTCTTGTTGTAATTGACATTTGTATCTATGTGTATGATCTAGTAACTTCGGCAATTCTTTCAAAGATTCAGGGGAATCGAATATTTGGTTAAGATGCGTAGTTTGATCATAATTGTAAGCATCCATGTGTGATGATTATGCAAATTGGCGATTGGGTTTACTCAGCTAGAAAGACTACAAGGTGTAATTATCGCGTATGAATTCTTTATTTACAAGAAAAGTCGTAGAACCAAGTGTTCACTGATTTCTTTTGACACGACATTGTTGGATTTCGACCGATGTCGCATTAATGAATATGATATTTTTTTCAATAAATTGCTGAACTTGAGATTAACAGCATGGTCGTGCAAATGGTGATTATACTTGCGTGCATTTCCAACATAAATTGCTCTTATTAAATGATCAAACAAATGATATATATTCCTATTTCTAGCTATATTTTGGGATCTAATATTTCCAGAATTCATTAGTTTTGTGTATTTTAGTGAAGTTAGTCTCTAGTAAGTAGTTCGTTATACACGGTATGGATTCGGTTGCAAAAAATTGTTCGGAAAGAACATTTTCCGGTAAGATTAGTACCAAATTAAGAGATTATTATACTGGAAAGAAATGAATGAATTGTATTTTTTACTTTGTCTACAAAGGTTGCCACTGATTGATCTGAAAGGTTGAGACATGAAGTGAAGTTTTTATTAAGCATGAGAAGTCTTTGTTGTTACCTAGTTTCAAAATGTATCATAGCATATTTATTCAACTGTTTCAAATCATGTATCAGAGATTTATGAGTCTTAGCATTTAAAAACAAGTAGTATCTCCAAAACTAAATAGAATGGGAGCATTCTGACATTTTGATGCAAGAATTCAAAAACAAAATATCAACCTACTGTTTTCCTAATTGGGAAGTGTTTGAACATTGTTTCATTCACAAACACAAACTACATTTACTGTAAATGACCTGCACTTATTCTAATATGTATATATATATTTATACATATATATTAAACCAGCTGAAGATTGATTTGGACTTTGTAAAAAGTGAGATTAATTTAAGTTAAAAGAAGCTTACAAACTATTTCTATCAACCGAGGTGTGATTCTTTGAAACAATTACGAAAGTTTTTGTACTTTTATTTCAGTTTTAGGACACAAGAAAAAAAGCCTGATTGAAATTACACTTAAAATTGCGAACCCTTTCTTATTCATTCCAGTCTAATAAGCTTGAAAGAAAATCAAAACTAATTAATCAATCCCATTTGGAATTACATACAGACTATATAAGGTAGATAATTATCTATGGGACGTTTTACATTGAATTTGCACAAGAAAGCCAAACAACCAGACGATTCAATTTCATCTGGATCTTCAATCAAATCTGGTTCTAAAAAGAAAAATCAATCTAGTACTACTCAATCACCAATTTCTCCAACATTTAGAAACTTAAATCAGTCTCCTGGAAACCAACCAATTCCTCTGGTTCATCAATCTCCTCAATTACATCAACAACAGCAGCCACGGCAACAGTATCAGCAACAGCAGCAACCCCAACATCAACAACAACAACAACAACAACAACAACAACAACAACAACAACAACAACAACAACAACAACAACAATCTCACGCATCCCCTACAAATGTTGTTTCTGGTCGTAGGACATCACAGCCTCATCAACAGTTAAGTATCGATGTTTCCAACCCATGGAAGAGATATAAGCTTTTCGATTCTCCATTTCCAAGGTATAGGCACGCGGCTGCTTCAATCACCAGTGAAAAAAATGAAATCTTCATAATGGGTGGATTAAAAGAAGGCTCGGTTTTTGGAGACACTTGGAAACTTATCCCACAAGAGAATGTAGAAGGTGATATTACGAACTATGTGGCACAGAGCGTAGAAGTTGTTAATCATATAAACCCGCCGGCCAGAGTAGGACATTCCTCAGTTTTATGTGGCAATGCGTTTATTGTTTATGGAGGGGATACAGTCGATACAGATGTTAATGGATTTCCCGATAATAACTTTTATCTATTTAATACAAACAACAATAAGTATACCATTCCAAGCCATATTTTAAACAAGCCTCATGGAAGATATGGGCATACTATTGGTGTAGTATCTTTGACCCCCACGTCATCCCGTCTTTACTTGTTCGGTGGTCAATTGGAAAGTAATGTATTTAATGACCTTTACTTCTTTGAGTTGAATTCATTCAAATCGCCAAGGGCTTCGTGGGAATTGGTTAGACCCACAAACAATTTCAAACCTCCTCCATTGAGGAACCACACCATGTCGATTTATCACAATAAGATTTATGTGTTTGGTGGGATTTATAACAACGAGAAAGTTTCTAACGATCTATGGGTCTTTAATACGGAAACAGATAGTTGGTCTCAGGTGAAGACAACAGGAAACATCCCCCTACCTGTCAATGAACATTCAAGTTGTATTGTTAACGACAAGATATATATATATGGAGGCAATGATTTCAGCGGTGTGATTTATAGTTCATTATATGTTCTTGATTTAAATACGTTTGTTTGGTCTAAATTAATCGAGTCAGCTGAAGAAAATGGGCCCGGTCCTAGATGTGGGCATTCAATGACATACTCCCCCAAGCATAATAAATTGATCATTATGGGTGGAGATAAGAACGATTATGTTGATCTGGATGTTAGAAAATTGTATTCTTTTGAGGAATTTAATGAGACCGTCGTTGGTACCATGCTTTATGAATTGGATGCTAACATCGTTGGCCATTTCTTAGTCAGCACTGCGTCATCGCCTCAAACCAAAAAGGCCATCCCTTCCCCTGTTAAAAATCAAGAAGACCGCACCAGAAGTCTTTCTGCCGGACCAGAAGACTATGCGACCCCGAATATATCACCAAAACTTGAACCATCAAGAGGCATTGACGATGAGCAGTACTCGAAGAGTCAATCCCCTGTTTTTAGCGGTGATGAAGCAGATCATATTGGGTCGCCACCTGGAGAGTCACAATATGCACCTGATAAATCATTCGAAAGTCGTGAACTGTCAGAGAATCAGGAACAGGATCAACAGGATAAATCACAGATCATTCCTGGTACATATCCTGGACCAAGTCAATCCCTGGAGGAAATCAGGCCAAATTTTGATGGTCATGCTTCTGATGGAGGGTTGGTCACTCACGGAGGATCGACACTTGCTACCGCGACTGGTGCCGCCACTACGGCTGCTGTGATTGGTTCATCGGTTGCTGCTACTGCTTCGTCTTCGTCGGCGCGTTCTCAAGATGACAACAAAGTGAAGAAAATTATCGGCGAATTGACAAGTGAATTGAGCGCTTTGAAAATCAGTACCAAAGAACAGATGCAAAGGGCCACTGAAAAAATTGAAAATTTAGAGGAGCAGAACTCATCGTTACAGGAATCCCAGGAACGTGATGCTGAAGGCTTTAAAAAGCAGCTTGCTGATAAGGATAATTTAATCGAAGAATTGCAAACGAAGCTTGACACAAAAGAAGAACAAAAGGAACAAATGTCAAAAGAGATAGATGAAAGCGAGCCAATAGACTCCGAGCCACCAAAACAAAAATTGGAAAGGTTGGAATTGGATAATAGATTAATTTATTTGGAACAAGAGAATGGTCGTTTAAGTCAAAAGCTTAGTGATTTTGAACCATTTATGAATAATCAGATAGGAGAATTGGAAAGCTTTCAAAAAATCATCAAATCTCAAGAAGACCAGATTGAAAACTTGTCCAACAAATTGAAAGATCAAGAAACATTGCAGAAAGATGCTAATGATTGGAAAACAAAGTATGACAATCTTGTTTTGGAATTTGATAATTACAAAGCAATTAGTGGCGAAGATGATGTTTCCGAAAATGAAGAAATTTTTGAAGGCGAGACCGATGAACATTCGGAGGATACACCAACCAATCGATCACTCTTAAGTAATTCGACTACAAGAAGGTCCAAGCGCGACTTGGCAACTCGTTTGGATGCTTTGGTCAATTTATGGCATACTAAGAATGTTGAAACTTCATCTCCTGAAAGAAACTTGGAAAACCCAGAAAGCAATGCCGTTGTGGCAAAATTGCAAATGCAGATTGACGAATTGTTGGTTGTAAGTAAGGAAAGTGAAGCGCAATCAGCAAAGGAGTTGGAGAGCTTGAACGCAGAATTGGACGAAAAGGCAAATTCTTTAACTGCTATTGAGGAGAACTATAAGGAAGCTATCCAGTCCGTCAATAATACTAGCAAAGCCCTTAAGATGAACCAAGATGAATTAGAGCATCAAAAGTCGTTGCTAGATAAATTAATCAAAGAGAACAACGAATTGAAATTGTATCAGAAAGCCAGCAGAAGAGTTAGTTCAAGGGGAACTACTCCAATCGCCGAGCATGGAGAAGGGGACTCTTCCTTCGTGTCGCATGGAACAGACGATAATGTTGCGCATCAGGAGAACGAAATTAAAACTGCGCATTTCAATATGAAAATCAAGGATCTTGAGGCTGATTTGTATATTTTAAAGCAAGAAAGAGATCAATTGAAAGAAAATGTTACTTCCTTGCAAAAGGAGCTTTATTTAGCTCAGACTGAAAATTGAATGATTGTGTGTACGAATTTTGTAATATAAGGTTTATTAACTCTTCTTCGTTTAATTCAGTTTTTTTATATAATCCTATAACTTCATTTTATTAATTCGAATTTGTGTACATTTTGTTTGATTTATGCAATTGCCAATTAAATCTAGAGATTCGGATTTCTTGAACAGGTTCCACAAAAATAATTTCTCTCTGCTTTGTAGCTGCAGTTACATCCTTGATAATTATCCTAGTATCAAGAATCATACTGTGGGCTCTATTTGAGAAATCTGATCATTTTATCACAATCCAAGTCAAAGGAAAAAAGTCCTACTTCTGTCAATTCTCATCGAAGGTTTTGCCAACTACAAAAGGCTTTATGGAGTTGGAGCAGAGGTTGCTTCCATTTATCACAAGTAATAGTTGGTCTTACTCGTTATAACTTTGTGATTATTATCGCCATGTCTTTGTGTTTTACCGCGCTTGTTTCAGACAACAAACTGGGGTTGTCATTCCTGCAGATTTGCGATTATTATTAGGATTTTTAGTCAACCTCTAAATTTGGTCTTGGCAGACAGACACTTTTATCCTCACCACAGATTAATGACAATAGGCTCCAATCGTCCAAACAGCGAGCAAGTATCCGAATTATTACTATTAGTATCGCAAATATATAAAGATATATACTAATTAAATATGCCATGTGATTATACACAGAAAAAGAGCGTTCAATATTTCTCCCGTAACTACCTCCTTTCCAAGTCATTTCCAGAACTGTTAGTACCCGTACCAACAGAGCCACTATTTCTTGCTCTTATGATCAATTTATCATCCTTCGAAGAGGTATAATTTGGAACAAAATCAGCAGTTTCCGCAGGAACATGATAAAAATCTTCACTATCCAATGGGGCCATAACGTGTGAGTTTTCTATACTTTCTTGATTCGCATTCGAGTTGTCATACGTGAAAAAATTCAACTGATTTACGGAGACAATGGATTGATTTTGATCTATCTGCTGATAATCCCGTGTGGTTTGGTTGCCTGTTTCGTTGCTTTGGACTATACGTGGCGGCCGTTGAGATTGCTCAGACTCGTCTCCTACAACGTCATCGTCTTCTATTGGCGGAGCTGAAGGCAACAATCCCGACTCATGAGCTCTCATTCTTTCTTTTTCACTCAATTCAGAATGGCTTTGGAGCATAGTCATAAAATTGCCTCCTACTTGTGGGGATGATTGATCATACTCGGGAGCCTTTGGTGGTGGTGCTATTGGTCCACTGGTGCTATGTTCAAAGTACGGAGGTGTTTGAAAACTATTCATTTCAATGGCCTCCGGTATTGGGTTAATGTAAGGGGTCCTTGATTGTTGAATATGTGAACCGGCTGGTGGAACATGTACATGTGCTTGATTTGGTACTGAAATTGGAGAATCTAAAATTGGGTCTGCACTTTGAGAAGCCGCCGCAGGAGACCCATTGAAAACGCCTACACCTGGAGAACTTGCTACTATTGAATTCAGAGACGATGACCTTCTTGAACCATCCTCGGCGACAACCGCTTTCTGTGCATCTTTTTGAGTTTCTGTTATTTCCAGCCTGTGGGTACCAATGACTATTTCAGTCGTCAATTGTAAAAACTTTTTCAGGCGTTTAAATCGATCAGTATTTATAAATCCAGAACGTTCCTTTTGATGATGCAAAGATGAAATTGAATTTGAATTGTGGAAATTGAAGTTGAACTTGTACGAGTCGGATGTCTGTGAAGCACCATTGTAATTTTCAAGTATGGGGTTCACATTTTTGGTGGAACTTGCTACAACTGCTGCTGTCACTGATGCATCTGGCAGATGGGTATCACTGTCGCTATCCAATCCAACCGACTTCCCCGACAAATTTACAAGCACATCTACAAAATATTGAAATGAAACCAAAGGACATCCGACAATAGTTGGAAACGCATCTGCGGGGACTCTAATACTCGTGTTAATTTCTGATTTGAATGTCACAGGATCGACATATAATGGCAATATCAGTTGTTGTAAATCTTTTCTAAATGATTCCACCACTCCGTCTGTTCCGTTGTCTAAACGGCATACTCTTACAAATGTAATAATTATTCCATTCAAATCTTGAATCTTTCTCAAATGATTAATGGAAAGCTTAATTGGTATCAATTCCCCCCGTAAATACCCTCGCTGTGGAACTTCTAGAATGACCTTGATGGCTTGTGCTTTAGTCAATGCTGTTGACAGGGCTTGACTAGACTGAGTATGAAGTAGATGGCTGTGATGCTGATGATTTACTTCTGTGCTATCATTTGGATGTGAATACGTTTGCTGATGTTGATGCTCGCTCATTGATGTTTGATCAGAGTTGTTGGATGAATACGTGCCCATTGTATTTACTGTATTTATAGTCGATGTTGATGATTGCGTCCTGGATAGTTTCTTGCCTTGATTTCTGGAGTCTTTTAGTATTAATCGCTTTGGCTTAGGACGAGATAGTGTAGACACGTCTATCGGATTAACCAAATTTATTAGCTTTTCTGATGTATATGTTGGGTTATGTAGTATTTTGGAGTTTTTCTTTCCGGGTATTCTATCTGTCAGAGACCTTGAGCTATTGGTAGTATCAGATGACTGACTGGGTGATTCACCAGGTGTAGTTGTTGGTGACATTAAGTTATGCATTGGTGAATTTGCGTGTGACGAATATGACGATGAGCTCCCAATTGAAGCCTTCAAAACATAATTGATTGAGCCTTTGCCAAAATCAATGGAGGTGTATATTCTTTTGTTTGGAAGTTTAACAATAAAGGGGAAAACATGTTCCCCTTTGAATAAACCACTGGCAAATTCATTATTGTTTTGATTGGTACCTTCTTCATTCTCGCCATAAATTTTAATAGTATGATCAAACAAAGTATGCTTAATGGGCCTTAGTTTAGAATGCGATGATGCATTTATCTTTATATATCCGATCAATGATAATGTGACGACAATATCTGCCAAGTTTTTCTTTGAAATCAATACAATTTGACCAGGGACTTCATCCCCGGGAAGCCATATTTGATGAGGATTGTCCAATTGAATGTAGAAGTCATCTATAGAATGAAAGTCTATCCTGAAATTGGAGCCAAATTGATTGAAAGGATTTGTTGTCTCGTTGTTGAACATTTTCGGCGTCGGAAGTATCTTTGATACAGCACGCCTCATTTTTTCCATGTCTCTTAATCAACGTGGGGTGAAATATGCATATAGAGTAATGTGTTTGACTCTATTAATCTTCTACTAACGTGTGGATGTCTTGACCTTTTTGAGATAGCTGAAAGGTGTATCTCTGTTGGCTCTTAAGGTGTTACTAGCTTCAGTTATTTTTATCACTCTTACTTGTGCAACTTGGTCTTCTTCTTTGTATATTCTTCCTGTGAGTGTTTGGAACTGTTTATGTATTTGATAATCACTTATGGTTTGTAAACAGAAAAGCTAGACTTTTTTGATGTAGGGTGTCAGATTTCTTTTCACTTTGATAGACTAACTCCGCCAAAAAAAAAGTGACTGAATTCAAAAAAAAAAAAGAAAGTTAATAGAATATTTAGCAATTTTATAGTGCTTCAGGGAACCTTATAAACTCTAAATGGGATTCTATCTAATTCTGAAATTCTGAGGTTTCTCAAATGAAAGTTTATGGATTGATATTTTTTCAGAAGCTGATGGTTGGTTATCTTCTTGGGAAAAACGGAGAAAAGAATTAGGAAAAAAAAATAGTGTGAGATCATACTTGAAGTTAGTGTCTGTGTGAGCGATTTTCTGTCTGAACTATTTTAAAATTGGTGAACACAGAAAAAAAAATTAGGACAAAAAAAAAGAAATTACAACTTGGCAGCTCATAGATTTTGTGACTTTTCCCAAGTGTTTTTGGAAACCAAGGCTTTGAATTGCAATAATAATCGGGGCTAAACTAGGAATATTGTCCCTGTGTGACGGAACCAGAAAGACATGGTAATTGTAATAAAATATAGCCGCAAAATACAGAAGATATGGAAATTACACGAAACTATTCTGGTGCTGTCACATGTAGTCGCTTATACAATAAAACTTCGTTTTGGAAGACCAAATAATGATGGGAATTCAGACACAATTTAAATACGAACTAGTTTTTTTCTTGACTGATTTATTTTTTATTTCATTCGACCTCAACAAGGATTAAAAAAATCCCGCCATTTTTAAATTGTCTGCAAGAAAATGCAAGCTTCTGCAGAATTTTTTGTTATTTATTAGTATGAGATGTTAATCCTTCAATCATGTCATTATAGTTTAAGTGTCTGCAACAAACGAAATTTCTCATTTTCATATAATGATGCAATTTCGCCTTGAATTGGGTATATATCTGCAATTCTAAGGCTGGCAGCAAAAATATTCAAGTTAGTAGGACAGGACCAATAACATTAGATCGTCTATCAGAGTACAAGACATGTGTGTTTTGGAATTGCGCAATAGAATTATACCTCCCTCTTTGCCATTGCACTTGTAAGTCTTTTCTTCTCAGTTGAAGTCAAGAAAACTGATGTCTGTTGGGCTAGTTGATGCTAGATTGATTGTGAAGCTAAGCATAGAGAATCTTCAACTTTTGGAAAAGCTTGTAAATATTTTTTGGGTGTATAACCATAGGGGACCCTGAGCTTATTTCGAACACTATTTCGGCAAGATTCAAGATAACCTAGTAACAAGTACCAAATAGAAAAAAGGACTGGTATGTACGGGCATTTTGTTGTAGTGATCTAGGGATAGAAAATGCACAATGATAATCCCTTCTCGTTATTGCGTTGTATGCATACAAGCTTGTTCGAAAGCATCTTGGAGTAATCCTGTGTAACCGTCCGTTTTTCTATTTCAAGTAGTATCTCGGAAATATCATATTTATCCCGTTTCATATCTCTAGGGGAAATGGACTTCTGCAATTCACCATTATGCACAATTCTAAGACAGTTCCCTACAATTAATCAGACTATCAATGATATTCTACATAGATTTCCAATTCTAACACAATACTTTAAGATTAAATGACAACTAAATATAACCTAAACAAAAATTAACAAAAAGCGACAATATACGAATTGATTATCGTGAACTAAACAAATCCATAGTTTACAAATGCAGAAGAATGTTATAAACATCAAATTTCAATACTCTTTCTCTTTCTCAAATGTACATTTAAATTTCCCACTAAGCCATTCAACCCTGTTTAATCGAATGTTTTCTTGGTACCTTTGAATTCAGAAGAAGGTCTTGGGGTAGTGGATCTTTCGCGGCCACCTCTGTTACCACCAAATCCACCTCTGCTACCACCTCTATCACCTCTGTTACCACCAAATCCACCTCTGCTACCACCTCTATCACCTCTGTTACCACCGAAACCACCTCTTCTATTATTATTGTTGTTGCTGTTATCTCTTGGAGAAGAGAAGTCTAATCTACATGCACGGCCTTCGATGTATTCACCATTTAATGCTTCTAAAGCCGCCTTAGCTTCATCGACAGAAGAAAATTGAACATAACCGAAACCTTTTGGTTGTTGTGTATCTGGGTGAGTTGGGATTCTGCAGGAAATAACTTCACCGTATTCACCAAAAATATTGAATAAATTGTCTCTTTCAGCATTGAAGGAAAGGTTACCAATAAAAATAGTGTCAGATGGAGCAGATGGAGTGTCACCAAATTGCTTGGCTCTGTCATTAGAATTAGATGCATGTGGCTTACCAGTAGATAAATCTAAGTTAATTGGTCTACCGTCAATTTCTTTACCTTGGTACTCTTGCAATGCCTTTTCAGCAGCCGATTTAGAATCGAAATCAACATAACCATACCCTCTGGATTTACCGGTAGCTCTTTCCATAATAACTCTAGCACTGATAACACCACCCAATGGTTCAAATTCTCTTCTTAACCATTCATCATCGATGTTCCAGGATAATCTTCCAACGAATACGGTAGCTGGCTCTTCGTCAGTCTTGGTTTTCTTAGAGACTGGCTCTTCGGAAGTTTCCGAGGAAGAGGAATCAGATGAAGATGATTCTGCCTTACGTTTCTTTGAAGTTTCCTTTTCTTCTTCTTCAGCATCACTCTCCGAGTCTGATGAACTGTTGTCGGATTCTGAAGATTCTGAATCGCTTTCAGAGTCGGATGAACTACTGTCGGATTCGGCAGATTCTTCTTTCTTGGATTCTTCTTTCTTATCTTCACTTTCAGATTCGGATTCGGATTCGGATTCAGAGGATACTGCTTCCTTCTTTGCTTCAGTTTCAGCTTCGGATTCAGAGTCAGAAGATTCGGATTCAGAACTAGAGCTGGAACTAGATTCAGAGTCCGAGGAAGATGATTCATTCTCAGATGAGCTGCTTTCTTCGGATTCAGAAGATGAGCTGTTTTCTTCAGAAGAGGATGGTTCAACAACCTTCTTTTGTTCTTTCTTAGACTTAGAGTCCTTCTTGGATACCTTGGTAGATGATTTAGCCATTGCGTTTATAACTATTGATAATTCAAAGCGTTTTTCAAAAGAAATTGATATCAAATTTTTCAAAATTATTTTGTTTGTTCTTGAGATGAGTTTGCAAGATTTTTTTTTCATACTACAGAATTTCAGGTCATGTGACCAGTCCCGTGACCTGATTTTTCACTTACCCTAACATGGAACAATTTCACGGTGTAATCTAACCATGAACCAATCAATCTGATTGAAATTATAAAAGAGGTGAACTGGCATAGAAAAATCTTTACGACATTTCTGAGTTGCATCGCTTTAAGCGGTTTGATCCTCAGAGTGCTGGGGTTAATTTTTTTAACAAGTGGGGAACGAAACATCCACAAAAATAGAAAAAGAACAATCCAATCCCTATACCGGCGTTTTTTCGGTCCATTATTTTTCAATCTTGATTTTTTCACATATGAATCATAAAACTTTAATGTTTCAGTTTGATCTCTTTTTCCTTCTTTCTTGTTTTTTTTTCTTGTTTCCCTCTATCGTCCTGTTGAAGTACATACCTCTTAGCCAACTATGTTTAAAGGTCCGTTTAAGCTTTTTACTAGAGCTTCCTCAACGGGAAGAATACCTCCTGTGAAACTCCAATATAAAAACATGCTCAAGGACCCCTCTAAAAAGTACCCTGCTCCAATACATATCAACTTGCCTACAAGAACATGGCCCAACAAAGTTATAAATAAGGCACCAAGGTGGTTATCTACTGATTTAAGAGATGGTAATCAATCGTTGCCTGATCCAATGTCGGTTCCTGAAAAGAAAGAATACTTCCACAAATTGATTGAAATCGGCTTCAAAGAAATCGAAGTTTCATTTCCTTCGGCATCTCAAACTGACTTTGATTTCACCAGATATGCTGTGGAGAATGCTCCTGAAGATGTTTCTATTCAAGTTTTAACCCAATCTCGTGAACCATTGGTGAGAAGAACTGTCGAATCAGTCAAAGGGGCCAAGAAGGCAATTATTCATATATATTTAGCTACTTCTGATGTTTTCCGCGACGTCGTATTTGGTATGTCTAAAGAAGATGCTATCGCGAAGGCTGTGGAAACAACTAAATTGGTCAAATCGTTAACCAAGGATGATCCAACCATGCAAGAAACGGAATGGAACTTAGAATTCTCCCCAGAATGTTTTTCAGATACTCCTGTTGAATTTGCTGTGGAAATATGCGAGGCTGTTAAGCAAGCTTGGGAACCATCTGTTGAAAACCCAATGATTTTTAACTTACCTGCTACTGTTGAAGTTGCTGGACCAAATGTGTACGCGGATCAAATTGAATACTTCTGTCAAAACATAACTGAGCGTGAGAAAGTTGTTGTATCTGCTCACTGTCACAATGATCGTGGGTGTGGTGTTGCTGCTACCGAATTGGGTATATTAGCTGGTGCTGATAGAGTCGAAGGTTGTATCTTCGGAAATGGGGAAAGAACTGGTAATGTTGATTTGGTTACCGTTGCCTTAAACATGTACACTCAAGGAATCTCCCCAAACTTGGACTTCTCTGAGATTGAAAGTGTTATTGAAGTTTCTGAACGTTGTAACAAAATTAACGTTCATCCAAGATCTCCATATGGCGGTTCTCTTGTTGTATGTGCCTTCAGTGGTTCTCATCAAGATGCGATTAAGAAAGGGTTTTCCAAGGCGGACGAGAGAGCCTTGCGTGGTGATCCTAGATGGGCTATACCATACTTACCATTGGATCCAAAAGATATTGGTAGAACTTACGAAGCTGTTATCCGAGTCAATTCCCAATCTGGTAAAGGTGGTGCTGCCTGGGTTATCTTAAGGTCATTAGGGTTGGATTTACCAAGACAATTGCAAGTTTCTTTCTCTGTGACTGTTCAAGAAAGAGCCGATGCATTAGGTAGGGAATTAAAGACAGAAGAAATTTGTAATTTATTCAAGAGAGAATATTTGCAGCCATCTTCTCCACTTTCCCTTAACGATTTTGAAATCACTAAGAATAAAGATTCTGGCAAAGATAATAATCGTGAAGTTTTTGCTGTTCTCGGTAGAGGGGAAGAACAAATAGCAATTAAGGGTCACGGTAATGGTCCAATCTCTGCATTCGTTGATGCCATTTCCCAAAAGTTTGGTATTTTGTTAGAAGTTGAAAACTATAGTGAACATTCATTAGGTAGTGGATCGAGCAGTAAGGCCGCCACTTATGTTCAAGTATCATACATAAACTCCAGCGGTGAGAAGGTTTCAAAGTGGGGATGCGGTATTCACCATGATGTTTCCCAGGCATCAATTGAGGCCATTCTTTCTGTCCTCAATGCATTGATTGAATCAAAAGAAATAAGTCTTTAGGTAGGTTTATAGTCATAGAATAAGAAATACATTAATATTTTCATTAGCATTGTTGTGGTAATAAAAACATTTGTCACTGGTTTTGAGATTAGGGTTAGAGCCCGTTTTGTCTTTTTCACATGTGATATGTCCTGTACATAATATTAATTGTCAAGACAAAAAAAAAGATTACCCTTAGTCTTCCACAAAAAAAACTTACAGTGAGGGAAAATATTTACAGTTTTTTGTCCCAGTTTTACATGTTACAAAGGTTGGATTTCTTCCACCGTTTTCCACTTTTGTTAGTGAATTTTCACCCTAGTAAAACCATACACTGAGCACTCTCAACAAAATTTTTTTCACTTACAAAGAAAAATTTCTCTTTTCTAATTTTCTTTCCTTTCAAGTTACTTCCATAACTAATCAACGAAATGTCTACCTTTGAACCAGTTGTTGTCATTGATGGTAAGGGCCATTTATTAGGTCGTTTAGCTTCTATTGTTGCTAAACAATTATTAAACGGTCAAAAGATTGTTGTCGTCAGATGTGAAGCCTTAAACATCTCTGGTGAATTCTTCAGAAACAAATTGAAATACCACGACTACTTAAGAAAGGCTACCAGATTCAACAAGACTCACGGTCCCTTCCACTTCAGAGCCCCATCTAGAATTTTATACAAGGCTATCAGAGGTATGATGCCTCACAAGACCGCCAGAGGTAAGGCCGCTTTAGAAAGACTTAAGGTTTTCGAAGGTGTTCCACCACCATACGACAAGAAGAAGAGAGTTGTTGTTCCACAAGCTTTAAGAGTCTTAAGATTAAAGCAAGGTAGAAAATACACCACTGTTGGTAAGTTATCTTCTGCTGTTGGTTGGAAGTACGAATCTGTTGTTGACAAATTAGAAGAAAAGAGAAAGTTGAAATCCGCCGAATACTACGCCAAGAAGAAGGCATTAACTAAGAAGATCAACGCTGCTAAGGCTTCTACTGCTGAATCCGATGTTGCTAAGCAATTAGCTTCTTTCGGTTATTAAGAAGTTTGAATAAAAGACTGAAACAATTTGCGTGGATCGAAATGAAATTCATTTGTATTTTATTTATTAATCTTGATTCGTGTTATTCGTTGAAGATCCTTGATTGTTTTGCTATTAAGTTTTTTATATAAATTTGTTAATATTATGAAATCAAAGATTACCATCCCACCGATATCATCCTCCCCCCTCCTCAAATCAAAAAAGCGAACGTCACATGAAACCGTTCTTATAAATATACATTTATTATAATTGCGATAATGAGATTAGAAATGTAGAGTTTTCTAGTAGAGTTCTCATAAAAAGGTAGATACATATACTACGAATATTTCTATTTCCTCTCATTTGTATTGGGCATTTTTTGCATTTGATAAAAGCAAGAATCGGTGATGGAGTTCAGCGTGTTCTAATAGATACATATGCTTGATGTCGAAGAAATACATTGCGCATATTTATCTTCCAAATCTTGAGGTTAGGCTAGAAGGTCTCGCTATGATTTTGAGGAAAATTGAGCAAAACCACCTTTCTTGTCATACGATCGTAAAGCTTACGAATGTGTTTGTTATCTGAAATAAACTTCCAAACAGAAGTAGAGATTGTTTTTTTTATTCAAAATTTGCAACATTCTCATGTGGATTTTCATGTATTTCCATGAAAACAACGCCCTATAAACTGAAAATAATAATACATATTAGCTGAAGAAACTCTAAACCCTGGACCAGCCGTTCATGTATAAATTCGTTTAAGTAACTTTAGGAATAGTTTCTTTACGTGTTTCTTTTGAATTTTTGAAGTGTCTTTTCGTTGCGTATTTTTCATCTTTCGAACTAAGGTATCGATGTATGTTATGTCACCAGTTGACTTATCAACAAATTTCTGGTTTTGATTTAAGAATGATTCAAAATTGAAATATTGATAAGCTCCTTTTGCTGTATCTGCCTTGATTACCATTAGGAACTTATAAAATGTATGAATATTAACATCCGCCAATTTAGGTGAATTCGAGTTCATACAGAATGTGTAAACCTTACCTAAGTGTATTAATTCCAATTGATTTATGTAAAATTTAGGGAAAGATAACGTAGATTGGTTGTAATATAGGAATAACAACAAATGATTAATTGTTAGATCTGTCATGTCTATAGAATGGTGTGTATCTATTAAATTATGAATGGCGGTTAATTTGATGTTGATGTCATGATGATCGTACATCATTACAAGTTCTACCTCTGTCTGCTCGTTCCCTCTCTCTGATCTTGTTGTAGTGGCAATTGTGGTATCTATGGTTGTCGATCTTGATCTTGCTGACACGCTTTTGGAATGTTGTGATAATCGTCTGTTTAAGTAATTCATGACTAGCTTGTCGTTATAGAGTGAGAAGTCGTTGCTTAAGGTTAAGCATGAATCGCAGGGTGAAAGATCCAGAGCCATTGTAATACTACTATAATCTAATTTTGATCCCCGATTTGAGATTGATCTGGTAGTGAAAGTGATTCCGATTCGTTATGCAACAACGACTTTGAGACTCTGATAAATTATATATTGTGGAAGAAATGAAATATAAACACAGAAGATTGTAGAAGAAGGAAATGAAAAGGGTTTTATACCCTTTCGAGATACCCCTTTTCCATGGTGATTTTAAGATTTCGAGCCGGCCCCCCCACAAGCATCAAAAATAAGAAAATTGTCTGTTTTGCTATATATTTTTTTCCTTGTGTCTAAAAAATAGTTGTCGGAATCACAATTATAATGAAGAACCTTATTGTTCTGTTTCTCCGAATAAAAATCAGCCAAAAAAACATGATCATTGTGGAACGACATTCCATGCACAATTCACCCGTTGAACAAATAAGGAGTCACCTTGTATTTCTGGTAGATTCCCTGACAGATCAGCCCCTTATGCTAATACGGATCAATTTAGTCATTTTATAAACCAATAATTATCTGCCGCAGAGCTACTTTAAGCAAGAATATTGTGACCATTCAAATCCTTCTTCAAGATGGCATGACCATCTTTTCTTTATATATCCGAGGTTTCTATGTTTTTGACTATGATAGTAGCCATCTAGATATAATACATATTGTCCGTTTAAATATTCTTTACACGTTTATATGTGAACACACATCATCACTTTAAGGGTCAACTCATGCACCCCACCAAAATACTCCACTTGATATATAAAATTTTTCCCTCCTATTTTTACGAAAAACAAAGTGGAATAAGAACGGGAATTATTTTTTTACACAAAGGGGATTGTTTCCGCGGCGTAAAACATTTGGTTCCCCCACTTTCAAAATTTGTCTCATAACTTAACACAGGAAGCTGGTTCCATTAATTGATTATTGAAAAGTTTAAAACGTACACAAAATCAAATGTAAACTACAATTAGAATGCCTGTACCTCTAAATAACATTTTGCAGAATATGTGTTCCTTTTTTGTACTATTGGATATCCAAGAAACTCAAATTAGTTTGATCACAACATGAAAATCACCTGAAAAGATAAGAATCAATAAATCTAGTCTCCTTTCTATTCCAGGTTACCACTGGGCCATTATTGAACCACAACATAATCTGCAAGAATTTCGAGGATTCCGATTTTCTTTGTATCAATAATCATGCAGTTATATTTGTACAATACTTGAATCAATTGAACAAAAAGATAATTAACTTTTGATTCATCACTGGAGTTAGTCTTTATAAATGCCAGTATATCTTCAATTACAAGTGTGTGTATTACATTATTCTTGATGTGCTCAAGGATTTGTTCTAAATTTGTAAATCTTTCGTAATTCAATCGTTGATGTACAATCGATAGTTTCAACAAAATCTCGGGGGAAGTGGAATTTATAACTGTAATAGGATTAGCTCCCTCTTTGGATAGGACTTGTTCTAGTACTTGAGATTTATTTTTCGTGATTATATACTTAATCATATTGAATGCCATAGTAGAGAGAGAATAAATTCGATCTACTTCACTCAAAAAAAAATTTTTGGGGAGGGTAAGGGCGCAATTGCTTCCCATATATCACACGGGCTTTTATTAAGTGTATCTAACTATGATTAGCCAAAAACAATAAGAACAAAAATACATAACTGATAAGAATCGAACATAATGACACAAGCCAATACTATACTAACATGGATATACTAAAAACAAATCAACCTCAAGTTTCTCCCACACTGACATTTTTTCTCTGCTTTGATCGGCAAACACAGATCATCAAGCTTATTCAGTCTTTTCTTCCTTAAATTCTTCTTGTACGGTCTCCTCTTCCTTTTCTTCATCTTTTTCTTCCTCTGATTCAACTGTTAACCCTTTTCTAGCCCTAACAATTGTCTTCAACTTGTCGTTAGAAATCAACAATCCATACTTTCTATATTCCTTGATAAACTCTGGTAATTCTGAACTTTGTTTGTTTTCCACATTAGTAGCAAACACAATTCCTAATTCCGCAAAGTAATCATAACATAATTTGAACTTGAAGTCAGGTTCCTTCGACTTTTCTAATAATTCATCAAAAGTCACAACCATATTTTCCTTAGTTAATGGGGTGTTATATCCTTCACCTTGTTCTAATTCAGATCCTAAATCCTTCATGGTTTCGAACACGCCAGCACGATGGGCTTGGATCATTCCACCATACTCATTAATCTTATATTCACGGTAATAATCCTTGTATTCCTCAATGGTGGCCTTTCTTGTACCTGTCCAACCTAATTCAAGTAATTGCTCTTTGGTGACTTCTTGTGCAACATTTCTGCTAAAAACAGTATATGGATTAACAGCACCACTGTAGAATAAACCAAAAATGATAGCCACTTTCAAGACGTGGAAAACAAAGAAAAAGATTTGTCCAGTAACAGATACTGGCTCGGAAACATCTTCAAGTAACATAGCGGCAACTTTTCCGTACCCAAAAGAGGTAGCCAAGTACCCCATCAAGTTAGTCATTTGATTGGTAAGACATATACCTGGAGTTGGACTAATAAAATCTGGTAAATCGGTATAAAGCCAAACAATTAAAAATGTAACAAAGCTGTAGAATGCAAAGTCATTAAACTTCCAAACCGGAATAATCAATTGTCCTGGCCAAACACTATTATTAATTAACTCGTTTAAATCCTTAATTGCAACGGTTTGATTTTGTGAATTATAATCAAACAAGAAATGACCATCCTCAGTAAGATAACCTGGTGATACGGATTTCTTGAAACCAATAGGTTTCTTATCATAGAATACACTTGGACGAAGGGAAATTGGCAATGTTTTGAATATTCTAAATAAGTCTTTGAATGTAGTTGTTGTCTTTATTTGAAAGCAATAATCTTTTTCCATATCATCATTGAATCTAATATAGATATCAACATATCCAGCCTGGGATTCTTCGTTATTCGATTCTTCTGACATATTGCAAACGCCCTATCAATGTACTATTAAAGAAAAAGACAATGAAAAACCGAATCGTCGATCGTGTAATATCAGGAAAAGTGGCAATTAAATAAATTCACTTCAACTTCAACATTTCATTAAAAAATTTCGTCGCATAAATCTGCTTTTTTATTTTTTTTTGATTCTTATTTTTCCAACTGACACACTGGCACACACCTCACCACACACAATCAAAAAAAAAAATTTTACTGTCTCTTGTTCTCTGTCGTGGAGATACAAAGTCCGAAATCTTAAACATCTCTAAATCAAGTGTATATTACAAATCCCTCATATTCCAATAATCAGAACGTTCCTTTAACTTGATTGACAGATTCTGGAATATTCCGACCGTCTGTAAGTTTAATCAAAAAATGTGTTAGTGCAATGTATTTTAGAAATTGACATAATAAGAGAGAGTGGGGTGGGTGGGGAATAATATTTTTTTCAGTGTTCACAATCAATCTTCAATATATTCAACGAATCAAACCGCTTCAGCGGTGGAGGAAAAGAAAGATTTTGTTTGCTTCGGAAAAACTTGAAAATTCCGGAAAAACATATCTATGATTATTGCAGTTTTTACGGTTTCAGGGTTTCAGGTTGAGTATTTTTGAACTTTTCCTCAATGCTACAAGTAACATAGGTAAGCACATTAAAGCTAGTTACCACTTGGCAGTTGGTTTGGAGATTTAAGTCTATACATAACTCTAAACCCTAAAAGAAAACTAAATCAATCGTAGGTTGACTTTCTAGTTTCAAGAGGTTGTACTGTGCTGTTAAGGGTAGGTTGTCTTTGGATCGTCCCCACCAACATGATGCGGCTTTTTAAAACTTGTCAAATAAATCAGATATCCAGAAATTATAGCTAGATATTTTTTATTTTGAACATGTTTATTCCACCGTCAGCCTAGTATCTTATTTATTTGGAGTTAACTCTTTATCTTTGATCTAGTTTCTGACAAGCGTTTGTCGATGTTCGTTGAACCACTGGAGTGTTCACTTTTAATAGAGAGAGAGAAATACTCAGGAATAACAAACCCAATGTGAAGATAGTCCCCGTTCGTATAATATAGTTTATCTAGACATGGGTTGTTTGTGCCCAGTATGGAACAAAAATCTGAAAATTATGAAGATAATTAGATTTCTAAGAAGGATGCTTTACCTCATACCTTTCTTTGGCGTTCTCTGAACTTGGATACCACTACCACTTGCTTGTCGCTGAAAAGAAACTTGAGCGTTTTAGTTCATCCTAGTTTTCTACATTCAGATTGCGATTGGGGACAGTAGGGGCCAGTAAATCAAAAGAACACTGGACTTCTGCAGTAATACATAGATATCGGTTTTGATAAAAATGACTGCTTAATAAATAGAGAGCAGGGTCTGCTAGCTTGTTGTGGGAGATGACATCTGTCAATATAACACTTTCCGTTAAATAAAAATGAATACGTGAGACATTTAATCTGTTTAAGAACTCAGCCTTTTTTATATAAAATCAGCCTTGTTTCGTTTTCCAAACTTTCTATTATTATTTTTGGGCCAGCTTTATTTTTCTTTCCTATTTGGGAATAATCATAGAAAACAATTAACGAATATGGTTCAAGGGGAACTGTATCTAAGTAAGTATCGAACGTCCACAAGCATTAAACAATCAGTAAAATGTCAAAATGAAGATATCTTCGTGGTCTGTTGCCTTTGTATATTAGAATTACGCAAGCTGTAACCACTTGATAGAGTCCTCTCCGTTCTTTCCGGTTCTTTTCGGATCGATCAACCTTTCGGCACGCCAGAGCAAAAGACATCGGGAAATACAAAGTGCATACAATACATATTTCACGACTCCATATTTCTCTACGGTTTGTTATTGTGTCTCCAAGAAGGAGTGTATTAAGTGATAATGTAAATTGAAATATGGTAATGTGCAATAAGACATAGTAGACGAAAGGAAAAAAAGGTTGATTTCGGCAAATCGAACCCTTTGTTTTTTGAAATTAGACTGGTCAACCTCTAATTCCTACGACTGTTGCTATGCCAACCTTGTCTTCTATGATAAGTTGGCTTGTGGACTCCTCTTCAAACTGAGCCTACGTTTTTGGTGGATGAGGTATTTTCTATATTTAGATATTGTTGTTGTTTTTATTTCTTTTTTCTTTTTCTAAAACAAGAAGATTTAAACTTTTTACGAATCCTCGATCTGACAGGAATCAACGAAAAACGCACCGATCCCTTTCATTTAAATTTTCTTGTCTCGGTCCCTTTTTTTTTTTTGCACTTTTATTAATTTTTCTTTAGGATTTTTCTTGGTTATCTAAGACAGATAGACATTTACATTCGTTCATTTAGAGAAAATGTTGTTTAAATCTTTCGTTCCATCAACCATCTTGGCTCTTTCTGCCTGGGTGTCATCTGCCAGTGCTGCTGATTTACCAGCTATTGAAATTGTTGGTAACAAATTCTTTTACTCCAACAACGGATCTCAATTTTTCATGAAAGGTATTGCTTATCAACAAAACCCGGGTGAAGGTAACTCGACCTTTGTTGATCCTTTAGCTGATGCTGATGCCTGTAAGAGGGATATTCCTTACATGCAAGCTGTCGATACTAATGTTATTAGAGTCTATGCTTTAGATACCACTCAAGACCACACTGAATGTATGGAATTATTACAAGATGCTGGTATCTATGTTATTGCTGATTTATCTCAACCAGATCAATCTATTAATAGAAATGATCCAGAATGGAACTTGGAGTTATTAAGCAGATACACCTCGGTTGTTGATTTATTCCACAACTACACTAACATATTGGGTTTCTTTGCTGGTAATGAAGTTACCAACGAAGTTAACAATACTGATGCTTCTGCTTTTGTCAAGGCTGCTGTCAGAGATACTAAGGCTTACATCAAAGCTAAGAACTATAGACAGATTCCAGTTGGTTACTCTGCCAATGATGATATTGATATTAGACTCCCATTGGCTGAATATTTTGCATGTGGTGATGAGGATGAAAGGGCTGATTTCTTCGGTATTAACATGTATGAATGGTGTGGTAGTTCTTCTTTCAAGCTTTCCGGTTATGCTAACATCACTAGTATGTACAAGGACTTAGGTATCCCACTTTTCTTCTCCGAGTATGGTTGTAACAGAGTTACCCCAAGAAAATTCCAAGAAGTCGGTACTATCTATGGTGATCAAATGACTGATGTCTGGTCTGGTGGTATTGTTTACATGTACTTCCAAGAAGTAAATGATTACGGTTTAGTCTCCATTGATTCTTCTGGTGATGTTAAGACTTTACAAGATTACAACAACTATAAATCTCAAATCTTACAAGTTTCTCCAACTGGTGTTAAAGCAGCTCAAGAATCTTCTTCCTCCGTTACCAACACTGGTTGTCCTACCGCAACTCCAAACTGGGAAGCTGCAACTGGATTACCACCAACCCCAGACAAAAATGTCTGTAAATGTATGACCGACTCCTTGAAGTGTGTAGTTAAGGACAGTGTTAAAAAATCTTCTTACGAAGATTTATTCAACTACGTCTGTTCTAGAATTGACTGTTCTGGTATCAATGCCAATGGTACAAGTGGTGATTATGGTGCTTACTCCCCATGTAATGACAGTGACAAATTAAGTTTCGTTTTAAACCTTTATTACGAATCTCAAAAAGAAGCTAGTGATGCATGTGATTTCGATGGCCGTGCATCTATTCAAAAGGCAGCAACTGCTTCAACTTGTTCAGCTTACTTGAAGTCTGCTGGTGTCTCCGGTTTAGGTACCGTCGTTGGTGCTGTCCAAACCGACTCTTCCGAAACTACTGCCTCTGAATCTGGATCCAAGACTGGATCTCAAAGTTCTGGGACTTCTACTGGAAGTAGTAAGAAGTCTGGCGCTTCCCCACAATATGGTTCCAATGTTTTGACTAAAGTTGCTGCCGTTGGTATTTCCATGTTTGTTGGTTTAGGTATGCTCATGATCTAAGTGTCTGTAGTGCTGTATTATTCAAAGAAATTGTTTTTAGAGAAATCTACATAGAAAAAGAAATAAATAATGAATTTTGTTTGATATATAACTATGTGAGGTAGTACAAAAGGACTATACGAGTTTGTATGAATTCTGTATGGGTGGTTTACTCTGCCATGATATCATTCGTTCTCAACCACCATTCTTCTAATCTCCCAATAATATTCACGGTTGAATTCTACGGGTCCAACATCACTATTATTAAACCAATGTGTGGTTTTTTTCTTGATTCTTAAGTCTTCTTTCTCGAATTTCTCGATTACCTTCGTGCTCAACTTAAATTCATGGTGATCATCTTCAACTATGAATCTCTCCTTGTCTGTGGCATCGCGTGTGTTTCCTTCTCCATTTGATGTACTGGATGTGGTTCGCTGAGTAAACTGACTCGCACCCCTTCTGGTGATAGGAGAGTTCATTTGATGCTGCAGTTGGATTTTTTTGATTATTTGTGGGGGAGGTTTGAAAGTTCGTGGAGGCGACTTCAACTTATATGGTTTGGAATCGGCCAAATCTGGAATTCCATTGAAAATCGAATCGGCTTCTCCATCCAAGTTGACCCAGCATAATCGTTCTTTATCGTAAGCCATATTATGAGCGTTGTTCACTTTTGGTAGGTTATTCAATTTCACGGAAGGCTCCTGAAATTCACGCGAACTGATCAATACAGGTTTGCTTATAGTCTCGAATCTCATCAATTCTTCCTCGTTCCCATCCCATCTATTCTTCTTAGCATTGAATGTCATGCTCTTGTTTGGGGTCGGAAATCCAGGATCTTGTATAATACTATCATTGTTCAAGTACCTTACAACCCCCATCTTCTGTTTTTGGAGGTGTTGGTGATTACTGCCATCATTCCTACTTTTGTTTTCACGGTATTTGGTCAATAACTGTTTCTTCTTCTCATATTCTTCGGTATTATAAAAGGAAGGTATACGATCAAGTTTTCTCATGACATTATTATTATGTTTAAATGTCTGTTTTTCGACTTCTTCGTTTAATTCCTTAACGGTGCCAAATTCCATTGTTGACTTGAATCTTTTTAGTGGCTCCTTTCCGGTCCTTGCAATCGATGGCATTGAATGCTTGTTTCGAATTGCCTTTCTAGGTTTTCTATCGATATTTTTGTGGTGTCGTGACTGATTGATTCTCTCAACAAAATTGTCATCAAATCCATCTTCAAAGTGTTCAAATTCATCTCGAGTATATTCATAGTTTACTGTACGTTCGTTGTCCAATAAATCTAGAAGGTTCAAATTTTCATTTGTGAGCTTATTTTCCTGATACATTGAAAAGTCTTTTAATTTAATTGTTTGATTTGGATCCATGGAGTCTTGATCGTGTTTTTTCTTTTCGATCCAAAGCTTTCTAAGCTCTTCTTGTTCACGTTCGGCGTCTTTCTGTTGCTGAACCTTTTTGGCAATTAAGTACTGATTCATCTTTTGGTATATGCTTGTTTGATCTTCTTGAAGATCCCCTTCTTTTGCAAGTAAATCCCATCCGTCGAAATCATTTTCCGTAAACTCTGAGGTAACATCCGTATCGTTATCCTCGCTATACTCACTCAAGCATTCTCTTGTTATTCTTCTACCGCTACTGTTTGGATTCGACGTTGGCATTGGTCCTTCTCGGCTGTTTGGGGTTAGGAAAAACAGCTTCGGCAGATCATTTTCATGAAAGTTGCCATTGATATTGTAAGGATGTGATTGTGATTCTTTTGAGTTTCCGAACATATCATCTTGCAACGAAAGCCGATCAAATTTCAATGTTTCCGATTCGTTTGTGATTTCTCGATTTATCCGAAGCGTGCTTTCCATCTGTTGGTTATTCCCAAAATCAATTCCTTCTATATCACCAAATATTTCATCTTCTTGTCGATCAGCAAATTTCCTTAGTCTATCTAGTTTACTCAATGGTTCTTGGATTTTTCTAGATGGGGATATTTTATGTGTAGGTTTCATTTTGTGCAAATATATGGCTCTATGTTTACTTGATTCTAATCTCTATATTGTTAAGCACTTTAATGTATACGATTGTTCATACACGTCTATGGTCTGTGTCTAGTGGTAACTCCTCAATAAAGATGTTTTGAATTATGTTCTCAGTTAAATCAGAATTGTTTTGAAAATAAACCTGCCAGATCAAAACAAACAAACAAACAAACAACTTGTTCTAGAAAAAAAAAATATGAGTACGAAAAAAGTATGTGATTAAATAATTTTCATTTTATCTAAACTATAAAAGCCAACCTACCTATGCGTGACAAAATTCTCTGTTACAAAATCTGTTAACATTCATTAACAAGGTCAGCTCATTTACTCTTGTCGATGGCTCCAAAAGTGTTCTTCAAATACGTAACTATATGACTCAAATTGCTTTCTAATAATATGGGAACCACAATCAATGACACAAACATAAGAAATATTAACAAGAATAGTGTGAAATAGCGTAATATTGTCCAATTACGTCTTCTTCTTCGTCTCTTACTTATTATCGGTCGAAAGAACTGACGTGTGGGTTTAATCCAAAAAAGCATACTTGTATGCCATGTGTCAATATATGGAATAAATAGTAATGGGAACATGACAAACAATAAAAAGTGACCAACAATGAAATCAAGTGTGAATTTGTTAAGTTCGAGGATCTTTACAATAAATTCTCTTACATGCTGTGTAATGACAGAAAACCCCAAACCGCTTTTGATCCATTTGCCAGACCACCATGCCTTGTTCGTGACATCTTCTGAACGCTCTCTTGAAACAAGTGTTATTAGTATAAAACTAGAAAACACCCTATGCAAGTTGAAAACAACCAATGATGCAGAAATTAGCCTTACAAAACTCCAATTTTCTAAAAAGAATAACAATTCAAAGTTCGCAATGTTAAATGCAATTGCCATAAAATGGGCAACAGCTGCAATGAATGAAGGTATAGTCTTGTAGAAATATCCAATGATCGGACCTAGTACTATTGAAATTGGCCACAACAAAAGTAAAGCTACTGCATTCTCCACATATGGTAATAAAGTGATGAGTAATATTCTAAGGAGAGGATTTTTCAAACTCAACGATAAATAATTACTTGAATGATTAATGAACATATATGGAATTAGGTAAAGTAAAGCACTTGTGAGTGGTGAAGCAACCTCTCCAATAAATATATTAAATGCTGATGTGTTCCTTCCCAGTACATATCGACCTAATTTTTCACCAGTAAATTTTGATCTTCTCTTTTGGGCATGAAATATCCAAGACAGTCTTTTTGGCTTTGAGTTTCCTCTGGAGAGCCATCTAACAAAGTCTCTATAATCAAGAAAAAAATCCACAAAGTTAAACTGATGAGGGTTGAATAAAAATGGAGCTAGGCATAAGGATACGATTGTTATTACAAACCAAATGAGAGCCTTTCTCCAAATAGTTAACGAGGCAAAAACAATTACTAGAAAAATTTCGCAACCATAGTAAATTGTTAAATGTGAATATCGCGAGTATAAGGTAGAAAATGATACTCTTGAAATTGCAAAGCCTCTACCAGTTGCTATGTATTGAGCTTCTCCGAATACTAGATTATCACGAAGTGCTTTGGAATATATTTGACATAAAAAAACTTCAAACAAAGGTGAAAGTGACACGATCTGAAACGCTATTCTAAACAATGCCTTGATGAATCCTTTTTCAATAAGCTCTTGAATAATTAATGGCAAGAATGAGATAAAAAAACAAACAAACACTGAAAGGACAAACCTATCAATCCAGTATAAGACAGGAACAATATTATGACATCCAGGTGTATTTCCTGGATTATCTGTATCACATGCAATAGTCCCATAGTTCAAAGCCGCTAGATTCGCCAATAGTAACATAAATATTTTCACTGATAACATAATGGATAAATTGTTAATATGGAATCCAGGATGGGCATAATAAAAGGAAAGAAATCTATCTATAGGCAACTGCGTTCCCAAATAGAAGTATTCTCTAGATAATAGTTGTTCGCCCATTCCTGCTCCTATCTTTGTTGTAAAATTAATTATTGATTCAAATCCAAGATCTCTTCCTTTTCCACATTGATAATAGTCACAATGCTTAATACGGCCGCCTCGGCAAATTGCAGTTATTCCAGCATAAATGTCCTCATTCAAATGTAGACCCCTCTGTGCTTTTGATACTCCTCCCCGGGTTGTCATAAATATTCCATTAAGAAAGTCAGGATGTCCATAATGCAATTTTGATCCAATTTCACCCATAGTTCTTGCAAATAAAGTTCCAAATGTTTGTTCTTTTCCTGCAGCTATATCACCTATTATACCAATATTCTGTGAGAATACAAATTCCCTTGCTCCTAATATAGCAACAGGACTGTTGTCGCTTTGTATTTCTGCACCTGGGACATAAGCTGAACTAACATCAAGTTTCATTTCTTCAAACTCATACAAAAGGGATTTTATCTTAAGACATTCTTCCAAGTAGTTATCCTGGTTAGCATCTATCACTTGGATATATTCTCCTCTGTAGAATATGATTGCATTATTCTGATTGTCTGACTTTCCGTCTCCCAAAATTGGATTGCCTGAAAGCCTGATCCGATATATTTTAATGAATTCACCTTTTTCGTTTTTCTGTGATACATCTAACAATGTGGAATAGAATGAAACCTCTCCATTATTCTCTTCTTCTTCCAATACTGCCACTTTCAAATTAGGATATGCCTTAAAAAGAATACGGGCATCTTCGACTGCTTGGGGGGTGAACTTTTGGTATTTTTGCATGGTGACTAAGAGACAAAATTTCCTGCTAACAAACTCCTCCAATTCCTCTTCAAATTGGTATTGGTCTTCAATATAGAAACCAAGATTTTCGGTTCTGTGAAGCAACTTCAAAGCAGTATCATAGTTCATAAATCCTGAAATGGTCCGATACAAAGTTTGACATCTAAGTGCAGCCCATATTCTAGTTCTTAATGTGTGTTCAGGAGAAGAATCCTTGAAACCAACGCAATAATATGGCAAATCGTCGATTTTGTCACGTATGTACCGGTCGGTATCCTCTTTGGTAAGATTTTTAAATGCCAAATTCGAAGAGAGCTCTGTCCCCTCTTTATACTCAACTTCGAGGGCTTGTAACATCTTGCTATCCTTTACAAAAGAATCCCATTCGCTTGCATGGAGTTGTTTCAAATAATCCAAGAGTGAAAACTTTGAGAATTTCGTTTCCTTGATCAACTCTTTCAAACTCAACAATATCTTTTCAGAGTAGTGTGGTATCAAAACTGTAAAAGCTGGTATTGAAACAACTGGGAACGGTTCTGGTAATGGACTAGAAAGAGATTGGGCGAAGAAAGTAATTCTCCTTTCGCATTCTTTCCCAATTGTGAAAAAGTCATGTAGCTGAAATGTATTGTCATCTTCAAAAGCAAAAAACAAGGGAGGTCTGATGGAACTTTCTTCATTGACTCCTCTCTGATATACTAGCTTACTAACTTGCTCCACCGAAATGAAATGATCCCTGTACATTGATATAACAATGCTATTCCAAATTTGAGAAATAATTATTAGGTAACTGGAAGGGTCACTAGCAGGAGATGAATAAAATATCTTACACATAACCCTATCTGGTAAGCGACAGAATATGTTCCTCCACGGAGTGAATATTGAGACCCCCAAAGAAAATGACAATCCAACGGAAAACAAACAGTTACAAATGACATACCAAAGGTAAGTATCCAAAAAAAACAATATCAAATCGGTGATGTAGAATAATATTAGTGTAATCTTTGGTTGTAAAATGCATAATATATTGCCACGACTACAATTTAAAACTATTGTTGAAAGTATTTGAATTGGGTCCTTGAGTGACAAAATCAAAAAAAAATATGACTCGGAATATTTTGAACCAAATACACATATCCACAACAAATATGAAAAGAGGCGACTTCTGCGTTTTAGCTTTGGAAAGGATGCGGAAAATGCATCATTGGAGCTTGTACCTGGAAAATGACCTGGTGGTGCGAGGGATAGATAGAGGAATGTGATAATGGAAACGGCCATCAAAATGCTCCCAATGACATCCCCATGATATGAATACCGATCCCACTTCAAAAAACCTAACAAATAAACTGTTGGTCCGACATTGATTCCTATGAGGAAGGTGAGGATAATGATCCTAAACAGCACTTTCTGTCGGTTGGGAATTTTCCGAGAAATAAAAAGATATTCTGTAACGGTTGCGAAAAAAGATAACAAAGAAGCTAATGTGCCCCCAATTGCCACTATAGCCAATCGAACATGTAGTTGAGGTTCTTTCTCGGGTGTATACCCAGAAGTGTAAAGTGAGGGGGAATTGAATGCCATGAAATACCAAAACATTGTAACATGAATTAACCACACTCTATGGAATTTTGTAAATAAATGTACCCAGGTTCTCCGCTCCCGAAATGTCTTAGAAAGTGAACTTTTCCAATCTACGTGCCCAATATTATTGTATCTCAGTTCTTTAGGTAAATCATACAATCGTTTCCCACTCTGAAGCTTAATTCTGTATAGTCCTTCTGCGCTCCAGAATTGCTGATTAATGTCATCGTAGCCAATGGTTTTAGAGTGGTCAATTTCCCTTCGTTGCCAGGAACCTTCCACAAACGAAAACTGCTGGTCCCGTATAAAGTTATATATTGGTGTTATTATCTCATTCAAAAAATGAAATTTCGGATAGTTATTCAAATGTCTGTTCTTTTGAAACTCGAGGTAGTCCATTGCACACTGTAGTACGAAACAAATGCATTCTGGCATGAACCTTACGTTATTGGCTTCGCCCCAAATGAGCAAGTATAGTGCAATATGAAGTATATAGTCTCTTTCTGAGTAGTTAAGAAACCTCATTGCCCATTGAAATTCTCCATCTCGCTCGTCCTGATCTGCTCTCTTTTTTAATTTTGGATTCCATGAAGGACTTCTATCAAAGTTTTGTTGAGATGTGAAAAACCACTTTTTATAATTAGAATGATTTCCACCAACATAATCCATGTGTAAAGACAATAATGCTTTAGGGCAAGACATCCTGCTAGATCTAGAATCTAATTGTGTCATAAAGTGATCAAACATATTCCTTACGTTATCATCTTGAAACCCGAATATGTTTCCAACTTCATCAAATATTCCTCGGATATCCGACTCTGGTAACATGGCATCATTTTCAATATTCCAAGACTTATACTTTGAAACCCGTTCTCTAATTTTTGAATTCCCCTCCATATGATTACACAGTTTGACTGAAGAATTTCTACCAGACTTTGTTTTGCAGCAGAAATTCGAATTTTTTCTTAACTTGATATTTGAAAGCGAATCAAACTAAAAAGTAAGAACATTTTAAAAATTTCGAGATTTACTTTATATCATGAGTATTTCGGAGTGATATCGTTTGATATCACTTTGTGGAAATTATGGCATACCAAAAAATAATGCCTTCAGCCAGATTCGAACTGACGATCTCCTCATTACTAGTGAGGTGCCTTACCAACTTGGCCATAAAGGCTAATTAATAATCTGCAAAAATTAAATAATATCCAAATTATAAAAGTTTTGCGTCACGTGCATAAAAATTCACGTGCAATGCCATGAATAAAAAAAATCGTGCTCGATTTTTTTCGAAAAAAAGGACAACCCGTTAATGTTGCAAATAATTTACAATTTTCTAATTTTTTTTCAATA